>APFE030251601.1:18625-37055 GCA_000404065.3 Pinus taeda
TGGGCTAGAACCTGCAATCAGAAGATTGGTTTGTGGTTACCTCGGCCGTATCCCTACTAGGAGCCTAGGGACAACCTATGTGATAACATAATGGTGACTCCACTGGGGACCTCCTCAGATAAATCAATGAAACCAGTCTGCAGCCTTACAGAGGAAGAAGTCGTCTTATGAAAGGACTGGCCGACTTGTGGTTGCATTTTCATTAGAAGATTTTCAAAGACATATTAGAAGCTGGATCCTAAGAAACAAACACGTAATACACGATCAAATATTGATCCAAATAACCCGTCCATCGTTGAAAATCCTAATTTAATTCCTAAGATCGTCAGGAAACAAAAACAAAAAGATTGCCAGACCCCTGTCAGTCCTGAAACAGTTCAGCCAATTGTTGTACCAACCCCTGTCAAAGTTCTATTCCAGTCCACCCCGAGCTCCCTTGGCTCATCACCCCCTTCTCCAAGTAGCTCCACCACACCTCTATCCCATATCCCTACCACTTCGACTACTCCTTCTTCCCCTGTTATTCCCGTAATCCCCCTCACCTTAGGAGTTCCGCTCATCCCCGTCATCATGGCTAGATATGCACCATTACAATTACCTGCTAATCCCGGGGCAATGCCTCAGGACTACCAATCAAAAATCACTTATTTCGATGGCACAACCTCTTGCACCGCCCTACAACATACAAAGAAAATGCAGGATTATTTCAAGAGTTATGAGATAGATGATGATAGCATAAGAATGAAGATCTTTGTTCAAAGTCTGACCGGTGATGTCAGAACCTGGTTTAGGGCACTTCCACCTAATTCAACACTAAACTCAGAAGCCTTATACCAAACCTTCATTAACAGATGGGAGAAAAGGAAGGACCCCCTGCACATACTATCCGAATATGAGTCTATCAAGAGAGGACCTGGGGAAGCTGTTCTGGATTACTGTGCCAGATTTAACAATGTTTACAACGAGATACCACCAAATTTAAGACCTCCACCGGACCTTGCTTTATACAAATTCCCGGATGGCTTTGATGCCGAGATGGCGTATCAATTAAGAGAAAGAGCCCCTCAAAGCTTCGCAGAAATGCAAGACATCGCAGTAAGCATGCAAGCAAACCTAATCGCTAAAAGAAACAGAACCAGATCCGAGAGAAAAACCACTTTCAAAGAAGAACCCTCATCTTTCAAGCAGAAGCTTGATGCGGTCGTCAGTTCCATGAACAGGCTGGGAGATAGATTAGACAACGTGGAGAGGAAAAATTCGTGGGAAAGTCAACAACCCAATGCCGCGAGGAACCCAAACTTCAGAAAAACCCAAAATTTGAATGTAGGAAGGGCCAGTCAGGATCACGACATTAGACCTCCTTTTCAAGAAAACTATGCTGAGGCATCTCCATCCGCTGATCCCACAGACGGGACCCTAATGAACCTGGTTGATTCAAAAAACGAACAGCATTCCTTCCTCACAGAAGAAAACCGACCATACCTTAATTTAGAACAATTCCGCACCAAATCGGGCGAGTCCTTTGAATTTAAACAAGGTTATGATACTGCTATATATGAAGTTCATAAGCAATACAAACTAAGAACATGGACTGTCGATGTTTTTCCGCCTAGCAAAGCAAGAGATAGCAAACAGCCCAACAAAGCTAAAGCGAAGAGCACCAACGGCCAAACAACTAACAGCCATGTCCCAAATTCCCAACAAGTTATTGTGGAAGATGTAACAAATACACATGGTTCTATGGAGCAGCGCCTACCCACTCCCCATCCGGAAAAAGATCTAAAGAGCATTCCCAAAAATTTTCCCATAACGGAGATACCACAGACGGTCATACACTGTGATACGGATGCTCCAAAAGAGAATACAGAGAGTACGCCTGAAAAAGAAAAGTTCACCACTGTCAATACCCGGAACCCAATAGAAAAACCATTCAGCCTAGAAACCGAAATTGGAAAACTTAAAATCTCCATTCCCCTCTCAGAACTCGCTAAGCATGACGTATATAGACAACAAATTCAAAAATCACTTCAATTGCCGGAAGTTAGGGATGATGTAAACATTCTAGATGACACCCCTGAACTACTGTTTGGGCCAGAGGTTGACGGAAAAACAACATATGGGCCTGTTCCGCATTTCTATATCAGCCTGCACATACACGATAAGATACTGCACAACGCTATGTTTGACTCAGGCGCCTCACATAACCTCATGCCCAAAGCTGTAATGGAAAAGTTGAATCTCAATGTCACCTGACCCTATAAAGATCTGTATTCATTTGATTCAAGTCAAGTCAAGTGTCTAGGCCTAATCAAAGATCTCTGCGTATCCCTAGTCCAGTTTCCCAACAAGACAATATTAATGGACGTAGTAGTTGCTGACATCCCCACGAAATATGGCATGCTGCTATCCAGATCATGGGGAGCAAAATTGCAAAGATCCCTTCAACTCGACCTCTCTTACGCCACTATATCTGTCTTTGGGCAACCAAAGAGACTTTATAGGGAAACATTAATGAAGTATGTGGTAAGTAGTGAGGAGAAACCCCAAAATTTTCCAATATACTCAATCCATTATGATATGGATTCCTTTATTTTGTTTAATGATAATACAAACCCTCCAACTTCTGGAAAACCATTATCCCTAGAGCAAGAAACCAATGCCAAGGAGAGATCAGTTGCCAATTCGCATGAAACTGTCTCAACAGCCAGGGCAACCAGCACAGGACAAGAAGAAAATCCCAAAACAGAAGTCACCAGCTCATCCGCCCCGCATACCACTCGAATCCCCAATACACGCCTTGGAAAAGAAGTCTCATGGTATTTAGAATTTGATGGTGCAGTTAACAAGTTAGGAGCAGGGGCTGGAGTGTGGATTTACAATACTTACGAGAATCACGCGCAAGGCCATGCCTATAGACTCAATTTTAGATGTACAAACAATATGGCGGAGTATGAAGCCCTCCTATTAGGTCTCAAGCTGCTCAAAACCCTGGGAGCTACCACAATTTCCATCCTGGGTGATTCAGACCTCATCATACAACAGATAAAGGGCAACTTCGTCACTAATGGTAGTAGAATGAGAGCTTACAGAGCCGCTGCTAGTGAATTGCTTAGCGCCTTCAATGATTTTGAGTTGGCCAAAATCGCACGAGAGCATAATATTCATGCCCATAGGCTAGCTACCTTCGCTAGCACATGTAGGCTTCCCTTTGGACCAAGTCACTGCTTCACCGCAAAAGTAAAACACAGACCGTCAATTCCTAACAATGTCGAGAGTTGGCAGGTATTCCAAGATGATGCCCAGATTAACAATTTTTTGACTCTGGAAGATGAATTCTCTAGCACAAACATTGACATGGATGCTATAGCCGAATCACAATAGTTAGCAGAAGAAGATCGCCTGACCCTAACAGCTACCATGGCTTAACAAATACTTAGCCCAACCATTTTTGACAGTACAAACATAGGGCAACTGAAACAGTTTTGTTCACCTAAGGCAGCCGAAGTAAAAGAAGAGTTTATTGACCTAAAAGGAAATGTTCTGCCTGCTAGCCTTACCCCATTGGAAGACATGTTTGATAACAACGATGTCGCCAGAAAACCACAGATGGGACCTTTGGATGCCGCCATAGAAGAATACAACATAGGAACAGCAGAACATCCCAGAATGATTAAACTTTCTAAAAATCTGCCTCCTGACCAAAAACCAAAATATGTGGATCTGTTCAAAGAATTTCAAGATGTATTTGCCTGGAGTTATGAGGACTTGAAGTCCTATGACACTTCAGTAATCCAGCATACCATTCCCCTAAGACCGAATCAGAAACCGTTCAAACAAAAACTCAGGAGAATCAACCCCATGCTTCTCCCTATGATTGAAAAAGAAATAAAAAGAATGTTTGAAGTGGGTATCATCGCGCCCATTAGATTCTCGGAATGGGTATCTAACTTAGTTCCCACCAGAAAGAAAACAGGAGAGATAAGACTGTGTGTAGACTTGAGAAATCTAAACCAAGTCTCTCTAAAGGACCACTACCCGTTACCCAAAATGGACCACATCTTGCAAAGAGTAGTAGGGTCCTCTAGGATGTCTCTACTAGATGGATTCTCAGGATTTAACCAAATCCTTGTTCACCCAGACGATCAGGAAAAAATAGCTTTTACCACACCCTGGGGAACGTTCAAGTATGTTAAAATGCCTTTCGGGCTAAAAAACGTCGACGCCACCTTTCAGAGGGCAATGGATATTGCATTCGCTAAGGAGATACACGATTTCCTTGTGGTTTACTTGGATGACCTGACCCCATTTTCCAAATCCGACCTACAACACCTTAAGCACTTAAGGCAAATTTTCATCACATGTAGGAAATATGGCATCTCCTTAAACCCTAAAAAGTCCTTGTTTGCCCTGGAGGAAGGCAGGCTATTAGGGCATATAATATCAAAAGATGGGATCAGAATCGACCCAGAAAGAATTCAGGCTATCCTCCAAATCCCTTACCCAAGAAACATGAAAGAATTACAAGGATTCCTCGGAAAAATCAACTTCCTGAGGAGATTTATCCCCAATTTAGCCGAGCTAATAAGGCTATTGAGCAACATGCTAAGAAAGGACGCCAAGGTGAGATGGTCCCTTGAGGCCAAGAAAGCTTTCGAGAGTATAAAAACGGCCCTGACTCAAACACCTGTCCTTACCAGTCCTCAATTTGACAGAGACTTTATCATTTTTTCTTTCGCATCAGAACATACCATAGCCGCAGTCCTTCTGCAGAAAGATGATTAGGGCAATGAGAAACCAATAGCTTTCTTCAGTCGAGCTTTGAGAGACGCACCCCTAAAATTTCAGATCATGGAAAAGCAAGCCTACGCCCTGGTCAAAGCCATTAAAGACTTCAGAATTTACATCCTCTACTCCCATGTGATCGCATATGTCCCTAATGCTATTGTAAAGGATATACTAACTCAAGAAGGATTGGAAGGCAGAAGAGGCAAATGGATTGCTAGCATCCTTGAATACGATATTGAGATAAAGCCCACCAAGCTCGTAAAAGGACAAGGGCTAGCCAAGCTAATGGCCGAAACAAACTTCCAAGCACTAGAAATTAATCAGTTGGACGATGAAGCGGAGCTGGCGACTCCACAATTCAGTGATACCTTCACACAGTCCCCTTGGTATTCTAATATTTGCTTTGTATTGTTAAACCTGTGCGCTCCCCCAGGATTTTCCAGAACTAAGAAAAGATTTTTAAGAATGAAATCATCAAACTTCTGTGTCATAGATGGTGCTTTGTTTTGGAAAAATTATGAAGGAATTTTGCTTAAATGTTTAACTATAGATGAAACTAACAGCGTCATGAGAGAATTTCATGCAGGTGACTGCGGAGGACACTTTTATTGGAAATCTACAGCGGACAAGATCTTACGAACTGGTTATTACTGGCCTTCTTTGTTTGCAGATGTGAAAAGATTTACTACCTCATGCCACAAATGCCAAATCTTTGAAGGAAAAAGAAAGTTATTGCCTCTGCCCCTAAAGCCCATTTCAACCGAGAAACCTTTTCAACAATGCGGTCTGACTTCGTTGGAGAAATTCATCCCTCCTCCTCAGGCCAACACAAATGGATTTTAACAGCCACCGACTATTTCACCAAATGGATTGAAGCCATCCCGTGTAGGCAAGCTAATGACTCCACCATTATCCAATTCCTTGAAAGCAACATCCTGTCTAGATTTGGCTGCCCGGAGAAAATCATTACCGACAACGCTGCTGCTTTCAAATCTAAGAAAATCATTAACTTTTGCCACAGGTACCACATTACCTTAGGTCACTCCACAGCCTACTACCCGCAAGGTAATGGCCTAGCCGAGTCTTCCAATAAGAGTCTAATCAATATCATAAAGAAGATGCTAGAAGAGAACAAAAAGAACTGGCACAAAAAGCTCACAAATGGCCTATGGGTAGACCAACTATCCACCAAAAAGTCCATCGGGATGAGCCCCTATGAACTTGTGTATGGCATGGAAGCCAGGTTTCCTTCATCTCTGGGCATACCTACTATCAAACTGTTGCAAGAACTTCAGGCTGAACCAAACGACATGCAAAGAAGAATTAATCAGACCATTCACCTTCAGCAAACCAGAGAAGAAGTTTTCAATAGAGCTCAGGGTCTACAAGAAAAGCTCAAGAAAATGTTCGACAAGAGAACTAAAGCAGAGGATTTCTGGGTAGGCAGCAAAGTTCTAAGATGGGATGCAAGAAGAGAAGACAAGGGAAAACATGCAAAATTTGATTTTTTGTGGAAAGGTCCATACGTTATCAGCGCTGTGCAAGGCAATAACACCTACTTTCTCAAATCTCTTGATAACATCACAGCAGAAGAGGGCCCGATCAATGGCCAGATGTTGAAACACTACAATGATCCTCCTGCTTGAAAGGGCAGATGGTAGTTGGTTTGTACATATTTGTATATATCAGTTTTTGTTTTTTTTTAGAGTTTATAATACTGAAAGCACGTGGAAGAAAGCAGGTGGTGCTTTACAATTTTTCAGAAGACAGCAAGAAACTAAAAACCAAGGCGTTCTGACCTGCTGTTCTTGACTTCTCACAAGGAGAAGCCATCCCCAAGCGGAGCCACTGTTAGCTTCCTGCTGCAGCAGGTTATTCATTTTTCATGATTGGCATTTTACAGGCCAAATATGTCGTACTTTTCTTGATGCAATGCTCCATATTTGCTTAGCAGTCTCCAAGTGAAGAAGGCTACTTCAAGTTCATTCAATTGCCTTCAAATTTTGTAAATTTATCCTGGCATCGCCATTTTTTAGTTAAAGGGAGGTCCAAACAGTTTAATATTGGTCTCCCTAGGTTTAAATTTCCTGTTTTAGAATATAGAGATTGTAAATCTGTCTAAACAGTTTAATCTTGGTAGATTCTTAGATAGGTAGAGAAGCAGAGGAGCCCAATAGCTTAATCTGGGCCTTGGAAGAAATAAGGGTAGCATGTAGATAGGAAAGCATCAAAAGAAAAATGAATGATGGGTTTGCAAGTCTAAGTGCACCCCCAAACAAAGAAGAAAAAATGCTAGGTAAGTAGGCTGGGTAGGTAGTTCTGTTCTGAGGTTGTCGAATCCTAAATTGCTGACCAGTTCCAGGTTTTCAGGTGTCATATCATTCAGGACATAATCAGCAAGAATTTGTACGCAAGAAGCTCAAAAGAGGTATAACTGACTCCCCTTCTCTGTTCTCCCCAATCATTAACTAACTTCCCCAAAAGATATCAAGATCTGCTTGACACCTCTTAAGTTCCATCATCTTCATAACGCTGGCTTGGGTAAAGATCTGCTTTACTCAAAGTTGTTCCATATTTTCTCCTAAAGTATGGTCCTTCCCCCCTTGTAACAGCCTAAGCTCTCCTAAACTTAGCGCTTTCTTACCATCTCCATATTAACCACTAACATTATTATTTAGCTCCCTATTCTACACATCCCCTTATTAATATTAAGTAAAATCCCCCTATGTAATATCCCTCCCCCTGGTTGAAAAATAACCATAAGTACTCCCGGGAATTGCTCAGTTTATCTGAAACTCAGCAAGAACCCTTGACCTCCAAAACCGCCTCCCAGATACAATGGACTCCTTCCAAAGTATAAAATCCCTTTGAGGTAATCGGACCCCTTCCGAAACCTCAAATTCCCTTCACACCCACTTACTTGCTCTTTCCTCCCAAAACTTACACTCTATAGAACCTTAAAGCCTGATCGCATCGCAACATCGCACTTTCATCTCCATGCAGGTCAGCACCCTCCGTTCCACGCCGATGCGATATTGCGATATCGCCGATCGGCAGTCGCAAGCGCCGAGTGTCCAACTCAAGCACCCTCCGTTCCCCACCAATGCGATATTGCGATATCGCCGATCAGCAGTCGCAAGCGCCGAGTGTCCAACTCAAGCACCCTCCATTCCCCGCTAACACGATATTGCGATATCGCATCGGAGTTTCTTCATCGCATTACCTCCAGTATTAGCACTTCACCACGTCGCTCTGTACTAGGGACCCACCACAGATGACGTCATCCGCCGTACAGTCGACGTCATGCTGACGTCAGCAGCCAGAAAGCCGAAACTTCGCACAGGAAGAAAAATCGCACTTCGGAACTCCAGATCAAGAAACAGAGGTAGTTTTCGATGCGCGATTAGCGCGCATCACTACGAGAAATAGGCCATTTCGAGGAATGTTCGGGGAATCTTCTGATTTCTTAGCCCATTGCGCGCCGAAAAAGCCCGAAAATCGCCTGATCGTGCCAAAAGGATCTGGTTTAAAGATAGCAGCAGATCAATCACAGAGTTTAAAGTGTATCAGATCAAATCATCAGGCATCAAGCGTGTCAAAGAGTATCAGTCGACGGCAGAAGCCATCAATGTAGCGACAAAGAGTATCAGCGAGTATCTTGAGCAGCGGGCCGAAGCAGGAGAAAATTTAATATCTTCCAGCAGATTCATAGAAAAAGGGCGAAACTACTTGAAGCTCTCAAATCGTAATTATTGCACATTTAATTCACACCAGAGCCAAAATGCAGTTCCCGAAGCACAATCATTCCAGTAGCACCACATCTGGCCCCCAAGGGCCACCTCGTCACCTGTTCCGATCCAGCTGCCCCCAGCGCAGCCAAAAAGATTTACTTGCATTTAATTCCATCAACACTTAGATTTTTGAAGAATTCTTTAAGCAGACCTGTCGAGGTCACTTGTAATGATAGCTTTTCCGATATTTTGCTTATAAATACCACCCTGAGCAATGTTTTGAGGGGTTGGTTGGTTGGTAGTAGTTGTTGGTCAGTCTTCTTTCCAGCATTTTCTCCGAGCAGAGACTCGCACTGTAACTTTCATAACTTCCATAATCAAAGATTGTTGAAAGCATGGATTGCGAAACTACTTGATGTTTTCTCTTGGCCAAGGAATGATCACGGAATTCCTGTGCTTCTACATGATCCAATAAGTGTTCCTCTCCTCTGTTTAATTTTATGTTTTTTACCACCTTTCCGCCTTTCTAAATTGCAGGAAAAAAGAATAGCTTAAGATTTGTTTCATTACACCTTAAATTCAATTTCTGCATTTTTCAATGTTTTCTTCAGAAACAGTTATGAGCTTGTATTCTTAAATGATCTGGTTTACGTTGTTTCTTTCACATATGAGTGCATGTCTTAGGAATTCTTAACTGCTCCCGGATCCCATTCATCCATTTCTCCTCTTTGTCAACATGATGAAATGATTCTCCTTTGCCTTTCATCCCTGATGTTCACTCTGTACTTTCAACAGACAAAAAATTGTATCCAGTGTGGCTATCCCGCTCCGTATCCCCTTGTGACCAAGAAAACGCTCGCAAGCCTCAATCTGTGACTCCATGCCCAATGGTTCAAAACTTATCACACCTTATCGTGCCTCCTTGTTCGAGAATCCTACCTTTTTTCCAATCACAATCAACAATCCCTTGAAGTCAGAAAGCTAGCCTAAAATCATCAACTAAGGTTGAATCAAAAGGAGAGAGCCCTCTCCGATTGCAGGTGGGCTAGAACCTGCAATCAGAAGATTGGTTTGTGGTTACCTCGTCCGTATCCCTACTAGGAGCCTAGGAACAACCTGAGTGATAACACCCTGCTAAAGTGAGATTTTCTTCCATGACCCAATATGGATCCTAAAAACCCTCTAAGTCTTTAAAAATAAAAAACTATCACAAAGGATGAACTTTTAGAAATGGCGGATTACACTATCAGGCCTGAAAAACATGAAGAAATAGTGAGAAATAGTGCTATTGGAGGCTTGGACAATGATGCATAGGAGCCGTCAGATCTAGCCAATCCATGGTCTAGATCCGATCGGAATATCGCAATCGGAGATGGCAAGCGGAGGCTATTGGAGGATGCAATATGGAATTTGCAACTGCGATCAGCACGAGTCAACAAGGACCGTCGATCAAGCGCAAAGATCGATGGCCCAAGTTATATCGCAATAAAGCATCGACAACATACAAAGCAGTGCTTACCAATGGCCTGAGGACTATGCGATATGCGATTGCGATCAATCGCATCACAATATCCCGTCAGAGCATTACAAAGGATCAGGGCCGATACAAATGCGACTTGTGATAGCCAGACCCGATAGGGTTATGGGTGATATTTAATATATTTTGAAATCTGCAAAAAGGCATTTTCTTTGTATTTCGCATTTTCGTTAAATAAATCAAATACAAAGGAAACCACCATACATGGGCATTTGCAACATGCAATAGAGATCAAAGGTGGACACGATAGGAGTATAGGGTGGATTTAATGATATTTGAAGTTCGATAAATGGCAGTTTGGTGAATTTTCCTGTGTTTTAGTGTATTCCTCTGTACAAACAGAGAACAAATATTTTGAGGATTTTGATTGAGCTGATGCTCCCTTCTATTGCAGAACAGATGGCCACCTTCCCTGAAGACGTTAACAAATTATTTCTTAATGCTCAAAGGGGATTTGAGCTGACAAAGGCCGAGAGCCAAAGATCCCAAGAAGAGGAAATGAACAGACAACGCCGATTGGCTTAAAAGCCACAGAATGACAAAGACAAAGGAAGGTAGTGCTGAGATAAAGAAGAAGACAAAGGTAGAAAGCGAGAGGGAGAGTTTGTGTACTCTGAGAGACTTGAGGGATTCAAGTTCACCTTGTTGTTTTGTATCTGTTGTGTTGAGACTCAAATTGAGCTCACTATTGTAAAAAATCTGATCTTAAATACATAATAGAGAGGTCACCACTGAAGGCTAGACCAAGAGACGTAGCCCAGGAGTTTTGGGTGAGCTCCTTGATTATCTTGTTGTGTTATATGTGTGTGTCTATTATGTTTCTCTAACTACTCATTGTCTATATGATTCACAATATTATCGATCCATTGTACTAAATGATATAGGTAAATCTCACACATGAGTTTGTAATACCTTAATACTAATCTAAGAACACATATTTAGATCAACTGGTATCAGAGCTTTTGGTTTTTGGTTTGTTAAGGTTAGACAAGCTTGTGTTGGACTTTTTTTATGCTAACTAGGTCGAAGCTCAAACTAGGAAAAGGAGAACTTGTTGACGCCAATCCAAAAATCGGAAGAGCCTATCCTTAGAGAAAAATGGAAGAAGAAACTCCTTAGAGAAAAATGGAAGAAGAAACTCCCTTAGGAGCAGAATCACAATTTATGGAAGGTTTTAAGGCACTTCAAACCATGGTGGAGGAGATGTATCGGGAATTTTAAGAAAGGCCGAGGTGAAAGAACTTTACCACATAGCCCAGATAAAGGAGCAGAGGAACCTCTTCAAGTTTCCCACCCAGAAGGCAAAGGAAAAGAAGAGAAGTCTTCTCCACCATCTACTCCATCATCACCTTCATCATCCTCATCATCTTCTTCACATAAATATAGCCCTGATAAGAAAAAGAAGAAGACTTCTTTGATTAAATTAGATGTAAAGTTTGATTTTCCAATTTAAGATGGAGAATTAAATGCAAAAAAGCTAGATAATTGGATTAGACAGATTGATGTATATTGCAGGGTGCAGAACATTGATTTAAAAAGGAGAAAGATTCAGCTGGCTAGCCTTTGCCGTGGAGGAACTGCGCTAGTGTGGTGGGAAGGCAAAACACAAGCCGATTTGAAGAAGCATGGTAAAATTATTTCTACCTAGAATGAATTTGTTTCTGCCATTAAAAAACAATTCTATCCGCTAGCTTATATGCAACAAGAAATGATGAGTTGGCAAACTCTTCGCCAATTAAAGGGCCAAAGTGTACAAAGCTATACCTAGGAATTTAGAAAAAGAGCTTTAACTCTAGGCATTTCTCTAGACTCACCTGAAACTTTGTTGAAGTATATAGGTGGTCTGCATAGCTATTTGAAGCACACCATTCTCATGTTTAACCCCACTAGCCTAGATCATGTATCAGTTCAGGCTACACATCTAGAGGCTAGAGGCAAGAATGTGAACCCGGAGATTGGGGGATCATCAAAACCCGTCACAAGTAAGAACAAGGAAAAGAAGAAGCAGAAATGGAAGGAGAGTAATACAAACGCTGTACAGAAAGACAAACCTTCATGCACTCACTACAAGAAGGATGGGCATGATGATGCACATTGCTAGTCTTTGCATCCGGATATGAAACCTAAGAAGTTCAGGGGTAAGAAGAAGAAGATTTTTGTTGTTGTTCAGAAAGGCTTGGGGTCAGACTCAAGTGATGAAACAACAGTCACAGCCATAGGTATAAAAGGTAAAAATTCTGAAGCATCTACAAGTAATTCTGCACAATCTATAGATAATGAAGATAATGAAGATAATGAGAGGAAAAGACGTGAGCTTTTTCATATTAGATTTATTTCCAAGCATCAAAAGATTGATACTTTATTTGATAGTGGATCACAAGTAAACTTGATTTTTGAAGCAATTGTAAAGAAGTTGGGATTACTAACCACACGTCACAAGAAGCCATATCCATTAGATTGGGTATGTAATAAAGCAAATCTACAAGTGACAAGACAATGTAAACTTAGGTCTTCTATTGGGTCAACATTTGTAGATGAGGTTGAGTTAAATATAGTTCCCTTGGATATATGTGGAATTGTTTTAGGAAGTCCTTACTTGTATGATAGAAAAGCCATTTTCTATAGAACTGAAAATAAGTATCAACTCACTAAAGATGGAATAGAATATATTTTAAGAGCTCATAAACTCAAAAATAACTACTCGCTCATAAACTCAGGGTAGATGAAAAGAATTGTAAATTCATGCAAGAAATTTTTACTAATGGTTGTAAAGGAAAAGAACCTTGATAAAACCAATATATTTGAAGGTTGTGATGCTAAACAGAAACCTGATTTAGATAAAGGATTTAGATAAAGTTGTTATGGAATATGATATCCTATTTCAAGAACCTAAAGTTCTGCCACACAAAAGGGAAATAGTACATGATATTCATTTGCAGCAATATGTTCCATTACCCAACATCGGAATGTACAGGTTATCTGCTTTAGAGAATGCAAAGATCAAGAAGTAGGTACAGGAGCTGCTCGATAAAGGGTTCATAAGACCAAGCACATCACCATGTGGATCTCCAATTGTGTTGGTGAGAAAGAAAGATGGTTCGTGGAGGATGTGCATTGATTACAAAGCACTAAATAAAATAACGATCAAGAATCGTTATCCTCTTCCTCGCATTGATGATCTATTAGATCAGCTGAAAGAAGCAGTTTACTTTTCCAAGTTTGACTTGCGTAGTGGATCTCATCAAGTCAGAGTAGCAAAACAAGATGCATGGAAGATTACTTTCAAAACAAAGCAAGGGTTGTATGAATGGCTAGTTATGCCTTTTGGCTTAACTAATGTTACTACCACTTTCATGAAAGTCATGAATGATGTACTCAGACCTTTTATTGATGATTTTGTAATTTTATATTTAGATGACATTCTTGTTTTCAGTAAAACATGGGAAGAACATTTGAAGCATGTAAGGCAGACTTTAGATGTTTTGAAAAGAGAAAATCTCTATGTGAAGTTATCAAAATGTGAATTTGGCAAAACATCTTTAAATTGTTTGGGTCATATTGTAGGGGGTGGTGAATTGAAGATAGATCCCTCTAAGGTTGAAGTCATTGTGAACTGGCCTAAACCCAAATCTGCTATAGAAGTTAGGAGTCTCCTAGGAGTAGCACAATATTGGAGAAAGTTTATTACTAACTTTTCCTTGATTGCAACTCCCTTACATGCTTTAACAGGATTGAACAAGGTGTTTCAGTAGGGAGGCAAACAACAGAAAGCCTTCAACACCTTAAACGAAAAAATTATTACAACACCAGTACTAGCACTGCGAGATATTCAACGACTATTTGAGATTGAAACAAATGCCAGTGACTATGCCATGGGAGCAGTGTTGATGCAACATAGTAAACCCATATGCTATCATTCTGAGAAATTTAATTCTGCAGTAGTTAATTGTCCCACATATGATAAAGAATTGTATGCATTAGTACAGAGTGTGAAAAAGTGGAAACATTACCTAATGCGCAAAGAAACAATTATTATACATACAGATCATCAACTACTTCAATATTTTCACTCACAAACTAAATTGCAACAATCAAGACACTATAGATGGATGGGTTTTCTGCAGCAATTTCATCTTGTCATCAGATATAAGAAGGGCATACACAATAAGGTTGTAGATATGTTATCCAGACCAATCATAAATGCATCTACTATACTTAAGCATAACTCGGTAATGCATGAAAGCTACATCGAACAATATGCTCAAGATATAGATTTTAAAGATGTATATGCAACTTTAAGTCATGGAAAACAAGTAGAAGAATTGGATTATTATGTTAAGGACCAACTCTTGTATCATTTGGGAAAATTATGTATTCCACAAAATGAAAGAGCTAATATAATCAGAGAAGCACATACTTCTCTTATATCAGGTCATTTTGGTGTAAGTAAAACAGTTGCACAACTGCAAAGTTTCTGCTATTGGCCAAGAATGCATGAAATAGTTTCTAGATATATAAAAGGGTGTACCATGTGTGCTAAAAGCAAGACTAGCAATAGAAAATTAGGCTTGTACACTCCACTACCAGTTCCTTCTTGTCCTTGGGAAAGTGTTTCCATGGACTTTGCCGGGAGATTTCCAAAATCTAGAAAAGGTCATGATTATTTATATGTTATTGTGGATAGGTTTAGCAAAATGTGTATTTTGATACCTTGTAACAAGCAGATTATAGCTGAACAAACAACGAAGTTATTCTTTCAGCATGTGTGGGTTCATTTTGGGTTACCCACTTCCATTGTATCTTATCAAGATTCCCGATTTGTTGGGAAGTTTTGGTCAAATATGTGGGAATTGATGGACACCAAATTAAAGAAGAGCATAGCATTTCATCCACAAACAGATGGCCAATGTTATGAAACAAGCTCACAAAAAGATATAAAAGAGAGATCAATGCCTTAGAATTCACCCTCATTGAGGGGGCAACCTCCTTTACATTACACAAATGAACAATTCTTCGATGATTCAAATGAAAAAACCTCCTTTCTATATATAGGAGTCTAAGGAGTCACAATATAACCCAGTCGACCTAACAATAATAAATAAAGCCACAAAAATAAGCAAATAGAGGGATTCTATGGGGCACAGTAATAAAATATGGGGACCAATAGGGGCGCAAACCAATATTAATTAAGGGATTACAACTACAATAGTAATGGGGGTAATCACTAGTATTAATAGGCCTAACATGCCCCCTCTCCTTCAAAAAAGTGTTGTCCTCAACACTTGAGTAGTTTTGGATGCTTCTGTATAAAATTCTCATCCTTCCATGTGGAATCTTCGGTGGATAAGTTCTTCCACTTGATGAGATACTCCGAAATTGATCGATTTCGTCGCTGTTGAGTTATTGTTTCTGTGACTGCTTCCTGTTCCAATATAATTTTTCCTTCCTCGTCAAGTTCTGGCAATATTGTTTGAACTAGGAGCTTGTCGCCCATAACCTTCTTTAAACATGAAACATGGAAAATTGGGTGCACTCGAGATGCTGCAGGAAGCTCCAATTTGTATGCCATAGTACCAATCTTTTGCAACACCTTGTACGAACCATAATGATTTGGTAATAATTTATTATCCTTCTTAGCTTGCTTGAGGGACATTTGTTTATATGGTTGTAGCCGTAGGAATAGCCAATCACCTACATGAAAACTTCTTTCGCTGCGATGTCTATCTGGCTGTTGTTTCATTCTATTTTGTGCCAGCACGAGGTTATCCTTTAAGAGTTGGAGGACTTGTTGTTGATGTTCGATGTGATGTTCCACTACTTGAACCTTAGAATTTACTCTTAAATATGATGTGATGGATGGTGGCTTCTATCCATAAAGTGCCATAAAAGGGGTCATTTTTGTTGCTGTATGGAAGGAAGTGTTATACCACCATTCAGCCAAATGCAACCATTTGACCCATTGTGTCTATTTATCAGATACAAAGCAACAAAGATATCCTTCCAAACATTTGTTTACTATCTCAATTTGCCCATCAGATTGAGGATGATAAGATGAACTATGAGCTAACTGAGTACCAAGACGATAAAATAATTCTGTCCAAAAATTTCCAGTGAAAATGGGATCTCTGTCACTTACAATAATCTTTGGGTTTCCATGTAGCTTTTGAATTGTTTCCATAAGTGCAGTAGAAACTGTACTGGCTTTAAATGGATGTGATAATGCACAAAAGTGTGCATACTTGGTAAGTTTGTCAACTACCACCATGATGACACTCTTTCCCTCAGACTTGGGTAAACCTATGATAAAATCCATTGAAACCTACTCCCAATGTTGGCTTGGAATGGATAAAGTTTGTAATAGAACCGGGGTCTAAATTGTTTCAAGTTTATTTTTTTGGCAAACCAAACAATCAGCCACAAACTTTTGAATATCTGATTTAAGGCCATCCCAAAAAAATTCCTTCTTAACCCTGTGGTAAGTTTTAAAAATCCTGAGTGCCCTCCTAAGGGAGAAGTGTGCAATTCCATAAGAATCTTTTGTTTTAGCTGGGAATTCTTACAGAGGTATAAGCGATCTTTGTACCATAACGAATCATTTTTCCAGCTAAATGTATCGGACGTACTGAAATCTTGTTGTAGCTTTCGAATAAGTGCCCACAGTTCTTCTTCATTCTTCCATTCCTCCCTTGCTTCATTTATCCAATCTGGTTGGATAATAGAAATGGCACACAACAATGCTTCCACATCCTCATCCTTTCTTGAGAGTGCATCTGCCACCACATTTTGCTTCCCTTTTTTGTAGATGATTTCAAAGTCATAACCCAACATCTTTGTGACTCACTTTTGTTGCTCTTCAAAGGATAATTTTTGTTCTAAAAAGTATTTAAGGCTATCATGATCCGTTTTTACCTTGAAGTGTCTTCCCATTAGGTAGGGTCGCCATTTCTTAAGTGCATGGAGTATTGCCAACATTTCCTTATCATAAATAGCTTTGTGTAAAAACTTTCCCTTGACTCGACAACTTTCAAAGCAATGGGTCTTTCATATTGCATTAAAACAGCACCAATTCCATTTCTTAAGCATCACATTCCACAATAAAGGTTTTTGTGAAGTCCGATGTAGCGAAGACAGTGCTTGGCAATTGCCTCTTTAAGATGTCCGAAGGCCTTTGTTGCTTCTAGAGTCATGAAAATGCATCTTTCTTCAATAATGTTGTTAGAGTTTCTGCTATTCTCCCATAATTCTTAACAAACTTGCAATAATACCCTGTCAACCCGAGAAATCCTTGCAATGCTTTATGGATGTAGGGATTTTCCATTCCTTAATGGCTTTAACTTTGATAGGGTCTACCTTAACTCCTTCATGAGATACAATATGACCTAGATATTCCACCTCTTGTACTCCAAGAAAACATTTGGATCTTTTTGCATATAATTGTTTCTCTTCCAATAGTTGTAGCACCCTGTCAACATGTTCAACATGATCCTTCCAAGACTTGCTGAACATTAGTATATCATCAAAAAATACTAACACAAATTTTCTAAGGAAGGGTTTGAAAATGGAATCATCAAACCTTGAAATGTAGAAGGTGCATTGGTAAGGCCAAAAGGCATGACCAAAAACTCATGGTTGCATGTAACATGGATCATTACTTCTATCTTGAGAAGCATGATCAAGAGCAAAATGATCTTGTCCTCTGAACAAATGTAGGAATGCATAAGTCACACTAGATGAAAACAACATAATATGTCATCATATGAAGTATTAGGTAGTTGAATAAGAAACTTTGATTAAAAGCTCCTAGAAATGGAATGTGTGAGGAAGGAAGAGATCGTGAGATATGCAACCATGATAAAGGTGAACAACATCCAAAAGACCAAGAAGATTTGACTGGGAAATCTCTTGGAAAGATATGAAAACTCTGATGAAAGTTTGAAAAAGATGAAGACCCTTGACAATGGATATCTTTGGAAGATGTGTCAACATGTATGCAAGATGATGATACCTATAGGGAGATGTCATCTCGAAAGGTAAAATATGATTTAACGTTATTTTTTGATTTCTTGAATAATATTTGGATGACTTCATGCAGGGCTACTGGCACAAGAGTTGGAAGTACAAGTACAACTAGAATTCATGTGGTGGATGGAAACTCCTAAAAGAAACATGATGAGGAAGAAGTAGCCATATGAAGAAGATTCCAGATATGTACCAAGAAGGCCACTTTCCATGAATAAAGGAATTACATGACTGAATAAGAAGGAAAGTGATCGATGGTTGTTGCCTTATAAGGAAGAAGCTCAACTAAATTTCATGACATCAAGGAGGGAAGTTGATCAAGCTGAAGAACCCACAAAGAAAAAGTTGATGATATATA
>APFE030251601.1:37746-59654 GCA_000404065.3 Pinus taeda
TTATTTTTATAAAATTATATGAATGAGTTTCTTTCTCATTCCATAGGTCTAAGGAATTCAAAGAGTCAATATTATGTTAAAGAGATCTTTATGAGCATTTACGTAATGTACATGGGTCAACCTAGTGTCAAGAATCCCTCCAAGACAAGCACCATCTTCAACAAAGAAGACTACAAGAAAAATGATCAAAACAACATCATGTTAGCCTACAAAATGAATTAAACAACTAAAATATGACATGTCGGCTCATATAAATGACACAATAGTTCAATTGGTCATATCAACTCAAATACAGGGCCAAACCACTATAAATAAGTGTGTAAAGTTCAAAATTACAGTCATAAAATTTCAAATATCTCTGCAACTTCGGAGGTATAGAACTCAGATCACCTGTAATTTTTGGATGGTACAAGATGTTCAAATTTTTGTAGGGCAATCACAGGAGGTATTTCAGAGGTCACAGTGAAGAATGTTTCGAAAGTCTATCTCGGTGATCACAGCCTTGGCCTACAGAAGCAGCCTCAGATGCCATAGAAAAGGGCTCAGATCTATCTCCTTACAGTCCCACCATACTTATGATAAGGAGGATCTCAAAGATCTCATAATGACACACTTTGTCTGAGCATATAGTCTAGAAGCAGTCATAGATGTAATTTTTGTCTCAGTATAATAAATACAATGATGACCTTGATGGAGAAGATCATTATCTCGGTGAATCTAAGTGAAGCTCTCATATATCTCAGATCTCATTGTTATCTCGGTGAGGATGCAACAGTAATGATCTCAGTGGTGTAGGAGTGATTATATCACTATTTAGTAGTGATGATGATCTCAACAATGACAAAGGAAGAGTATTGGTGTCTTGGTCTTGGAGTGGCATAGAGGGTTAAGTTTAATGATCTTGGTGTTCTTCAATTAGAATCTCTATAAGAAGAAATATGTGTGTGTTTTCCTCTCTAAGATGGAAAGGTTTTGGCCCTTGAAGAATGCCAACTTCTTATGTTCTTGTCTCTTTGTTTTGGTAGTTGTTTGATGAAGTAAACACACACACTCATAATAAGAAGAAGATCAAGATAAGATAAATAGTTAAACCATTTCACAAATTGTTATCAAGTATAGAAGAATCTATATAATTCTAACTACCCTAGATTCTCTAACATAACTGACTCATCTAAATACTTGATCTCAATTAACTGAGATCAACTAAACATAGCTGAATTAGATTGATAAATTTTGGCAATCACTACATGCATAAATCTACTTCTAGCTCTAACTCAAATTCTCCAAGACAACTACAACCCAAGTCATGTGATGATGTGGAAATTCAATTTTACTTAATTTAACTAAGGAAAAAGTCAAGTTGAGCTTTCTGGCTACACTTTCTAATAGATAGAGGAAAGTTTTCCTCACCTCATTCAGTAAAAAAACTTAGAGACTAAAAGCCCCCCTAAATGGGGATGTATGATCTAGAATGGATCATTATGTACTCTATCATTTATCTTCGTACTTTCTAGTTGAAAAATTGGAGCAATTAGCTTGCATGTCCTATTTTAGTGGTAACTCCTGGTTTGGAGATTTAGGGTCTAAAACTTTCCATTGTCATTCTGGTTCATCAATTGGTATTATTTTTGGTCAAATAATTTATATCATATCTCAAAACCCTTCTAGACATCAAGACCCTTCCAATAGTGTGAAAATCACCCCCAACAAAGTTTGTATGCAAAAGTTATGTCTCCCACAGGTTGACCTACCTTATTGAACAAGTGGATGTCATGTCAACCCCCGTTACTCACATTTGGGGCTGCCCACATGAGGACTTTCAAGAAGATTACATGAGATTGAGAACCCACTACAATTGCTTGCTTCAAGTATGAAGCACACCTTGCACTTACAAACTTGTTCTCCTGCTTCATGTCTTACATTGGCCAACACTTAGCTAATTCTCAAAGTCCAAAAGATCTTATTTCCTTGTGCAATTAAAGAGAAATTGAGCTCACAAATAATACAAAATTCCCTATTTCCTTGTGCAATTCCCAAGGAATTCATCATCTACTTAATTATCCATCTTGTTCAATCAAATAGTATACAACTCATAATTGTTATGTGCCTTTGACCTTCACTCGAGTCGGGAAATTAAAATTCCATGCATGTAGAGGCTATATTTCACTTATTGATTAGTTAACTCATAGATCACTCAGTTAACAATAGTTCTACTACTCAACTGACCTTTAACTGACTCATCTAGATACTTGATCTCAATTAACTGAGATCAACTAAACATAACTGAATTAGATTGATAAATTTTGGAAATCACTACATGCACAACTCTACTTCTAGCCTCTAACTCGAATTCTCTGAGCTAACTAAGTGACAAGGCCATGTCACTCAAGACAGCTACAACCCAAATCATCTGATGATGTGGAAATTCGGTTTTAATTAATTTAACTAAGGAAAAAGTCAAATTGAGCTTTCTTGCTACACTTTCTAATATATAGAGGAAAATTTTCCTCACCTCATTTAGTAAAAAAATTTAGAGACTAAAAGCCTCCCTAAATGGGGATTTATGATCTAGAATGGATCATTATATGCTCTATCATTTATCTTGGTACTTTCTAGTTGAAAAATTAGAGCGATTAGCTTGCATGTCCTATTTTAGTGGCAACTTCTAGTTTGGAGATTTAGGGTTTAGAACTTGCCATAGTCATTTTGGTCCATCAATTGGCACTATTTTGGGTCAAATAATTATTAGCATATCTCAAAACCCCTCAAGACATCAAGACCCTTCCAACAGTGTGAAAATCACCTCCATCAAAGTTTGTATGAAAAAATTATGTCTCCCACAAGTTGATGTACCTTATTGACCAAGTGGATGTCATGCCAACCCCCATTACTCACATGTGGGGCTCCCCACATGAGGAATTTCAAGAACATTCTAGAAGGTCCAAAACCATAATATTAATTTAGAGGGTAGGTATGTGAAAATCTTAACCTTAAAGACTATCACACTAAGTTAAGTAATGGGTGACTAAGAGGAAAGGGAGACCTTACAATTTTTTATCATTGTCCTTGTTCCTAGTTGAGTAGAGCACCTAGATAGTGGGATTTTAGAGCATAAAGGAGGTAGAAGAATGTGTAGTATCCATTCAAGCCATAATGTCATTGGAAAATCCATAATGAGTGCCCTTTTTTGTATCTGTAATTTGATGACTGAAAAAAAAAAAAGGAGAGTAGAGCATAGGCCTCACCTTCTACCAAGGTATTATTTTGCATTAGATTTCTTAGGAAACATCTTGTGTTCATTTTGTGGATGGTGTGTTCATTTTCTTATTGTTTCTTTTTCATATTTCAGTTATTTTCATAAATGTGAGTTTTAATCTAGTAATCCTAAATATTGAATCTAAGAAAATAAATCAAAGGTAATTTAAAAGGTTTTAGAATATTGCAAGATTTATTGAGACAAAATATTTGAATGGAATATCCACAACAATTTATAAATCATTTTTAAAGATACATAATAAGAGGACTTGAACATTAGCTATACATCTTAATTAAGTCATCTTCCACAAACAATCCTTTCAACTTCAATTTTATTGAAACAAGTTAATTGAAATATGACTTTTAGGCTAAGTGGTTAATTATGTTTACTCAAGCTATCTAGGTAGTTTCAAACTAGAGTGGGTTGTAGTAAATGAACTACAAAGAACATATCTAATCTCCACCTCATGTATTATTTTCGTTTTTGGTAAAAGTAGTGTGTTTGGGTTATGCTAAGTAATGAGACGATGGGATTTCCAATCTTTAAGTTTATCAATTGAGTATATCTCCATTCTTAAACATTTATCTCCACTTATTACGAAATTACATTTGTGACAACTCATCACACCCTATGAAAACTAAATGTTTAATTCACCTTGGAAAGGGGATCATCAACTACTATTATTATTTTTTCATTCACAATCATTTAGCCTTCTTCATAATCACACCATGTTGAGGTTAATTGCTAGAATTTGGATAAAATGTGAATAAACATCATGAAAAATGGTATTCCAAAATTAAAAGCTACAAATAATAATAGTCTAAAATTCTTATAAAGAAACTTTAGTGTAGTAAAACCTCCACCCTTATTGAATTTATTAATATGCATCACATTATATTCACCATCATTTTAATATTCTTTTATATAATTTTAATATTTCTTTATATAATATTCTAGGTTAACTATGATAATAATTATAATCACTAAACCACTTTCTAACTACCTTATTAATGAATATCAACTAACTTACACTATAACCACAAAAAATTGATATATACAAGTGAGAATGCATATAAAGATTATAGAGGAAAAAGTGAGATTTTTCCGCATCCTTCGATCAAATACCTACCTTGCGGAAAAACTTGGATTATTTTGTTCACTACTTACGTTTTCGAAAGTCCTTTTCTTCTCGACTAGTGGGCTTGGTTCATTGCATTTATTCCTAGTGATTCATATGTGGTTATGAAACATGAACACTCCATTATTTGGTGTGAGGACTGAGAGAAATCGCACCCATACTATACTCTCTTTTCTCTCGTCTGCAACTTTCCATCACTTGCGCTGTGGAAAAGCTTGGATTCTTTTGTTGACGAATCACCTTTCCAAAAGTCTTGCTTTTCTCCGCCACTTATTTTTGTGGAACGATTGGTTCATTGCATTGTGGCTGTCAAACTTTGGGGTGACGATGGGAAAATCACACCAGAAAAGCGATGGGAAAATCACATCAGAAAAGCTTGGATTCTTTTGTTCACGATTCTTACTTTTCTTTTCTTCTCCACCACTTAATTTTGTGAAAGGATTGGTTCATTGCATTGTGGCTGTGAAACATGAGCGCTTCATTCTTTGGCGTGACGATGGAGAAATCATGATCATGGTGGATCACGTTTGAAAAGTAAGACGATGGCGAAATCACATTTAAATCCATGACTCTCTTTTCTCTCGTCTGCGCTGGCCACAACATTTAAATCCATCACTCTCTTTTCTCTCGTCTGCGCTGGCCACAGCATTTAAATCCATCACTCTCTTTTCTCTCGTCTGCGCTGGCCACATCATTTAAATCCATCACTCTCTTTTCTCTCGTCTGCAAGTTTCCATCTCAAGCGCTGTGCAGTGTGGACGACTCACCTTTTCAAAAGTCTTGTTTTTCTTCTCCGCCACTTATTTTTGTGAAACGATTAGTTCATTGCGTAATTCCTGGAGATTCAATATTGTGCTCTCGTTTACTCTACTCCACTCCACTCACGATGGGCCACGTTTGAAAAGTATGGCACCTCCCCAGAAGTCAGGAAGCAAGTAGAGTATTGAATCACCGCTTCACAATTTGAAGAAAATAAGGCCGTCACATTTATTATTATTATTGTTACTGCATACTTCTATCTTTCTAGTTAATTAAAAATGGTAAATTATGTATATATATAAACCAGATTTCTCGTAAGAAATGAAAATACAACATTATTTTTAAATAAAAATAAATCAATAACAATACATGTGAGATATAACATTTATATCTTTAAAAAATATAATACAATGAATTTTAAAAAATCTTCTGAAAATATGTTAATTTGTTGTATTTGAGTGAATTAATTTAACTTTCAATCCAAAATTCTAGGCTTTTAAACAAATATGCTTCATTTTATTAAATCTCATCGTAAAAGGACAAAAACCAACTAACCTCTCATTAAGGAGGTGTTTAAAAAGTCTTTTGAAAATATGTTAATTTGTTGTATTTGAGTGAAACAATTTAATCTTCAATCCAAAATTCTAGTTTTTTAACAAATATGTTTCATTTTGTTGAATCTCAATATAAAAGGACAAAAATCAACTAACCTCTCATTAAGGAGGTGTTTAAAAAGTCTTCTGAAAATATGTTAATTTGTCGTATTTGAGTGAATCATTTTAGTCTTCAATCCAAAATTTTAGTTTTTTAAACAAATATGTTTCATTTTATTGAATCTCAATATAAAAGAACAAAAACCAACAAACCTCTCATTAAGGAGGTGTTTCAAAAGTCTTTTGAAAATATGTTAATTTGTTGTATTTGAGTGAATCAATCTAGTCTTCAATCCAAAATTCTATTTTTTTAAACAAATATGTCTCATTTTATTGAATCTCAATATAAAAGGACAAAAATCAACTATCCTCTCATTAAGAAGGTGTTTAAAAAGTCTTTTGAAAATATGTTAATTTGTTGTATTTGAGTGAATCATTTTAGTATTCAATCCAAAATTCTAGTTTTATAAACAAATATGTTTCATTTCATTGAATCTCAATATAAAAGGACAAAAATCAACTAACCTCTCACTAAGGAGGTGTTTAAAAAGTCTTTTGAAAATATGTTAATTTGTTGTATTTGAGTGAACCAATTTAGTCTTCAATACAAAATTCTAGTTTTTTAAACAAATATGTTTCATTTCATTGAATCTCAATATAAAAGGAAAAAAATCAACTAACCTCTCATTACGGAGGTGTTTAAAAAGTCTTCTAAAAATATGTTAATTTGTTGTATTTTAGTGAATAATTTTAGTCTTCAATCCAAAATTCTAGTTTTTTAAACAAATATGTTTCATTTTATTGAATCTCAATATAAAAGGACAAAAATCAACTAACCTTTCATTAAGGAGGTGTTTAAAACGATCTTTTGAAAATATGTTAATTTGTTGTATTTGAGTGAATCAATTTAGTCTTCAATCCAAAATTCTAGTTCTTTAACAAACATGTTTCATTTTATTGGATCTCAATATAAAAGGACAAAAATAAACTAACCCCTCATTAAGGAGGTGTTTAAAAACTCTTCTGAAAATATGTTAAGTTGTTGTACTTGAGTGAATCATTTTAGTCTTCAATCCAAAATTCTAGCTTTTTAAACAAATATGTTTCATTTTATTAAATCTCAATATAAAAGGACAAAAATCAACTAACCTCTCATTAAGGAGGTGTTTAAAAAGTCTATTCAAAATATGATAATTTGTTGTATTTGAAAGAATCAATTTAGTCTTCAATCCAAAAAGCTAGTTTTTCAAACAAATATGTTTCATTTTATTAAATCTAAATATAAAAAGACAAAAACCAACTAACCTCTTATTAATCAGGTGTTTAAAAAGTCTTTTGAAAATATGTTAATTTGTTTTATTTGAGTAAATCAATTTAGTCTTCAATCCAAAATTCTAGCTCTTTAACAAATATGTTTCATTTCATTGAATCTCAATATAAAAGGACAAAAATCAACTAACCTCTCATTAAGGAGGTGTTTAAAAAGTCTTTTGTAAATATGTTAATTTGTTGTATTTGAGTGAATAATTTTAGTATTCAATCCAAAATTCTAGTTTTTTAAACAAATATGTTTCATTTTATTGAATCTCAATATAAAAGGACAAAAACCAACTAACCTTTCATTAAGGAGGTGTCTAAAACCTCTTTTGAAAATATGTTAATTTGTTGTATTTGAGTGAATCAATTTAGTCTTCAATCCAAAATTCTAGTTTTTTAACAAATATGTTTCATTTTATTGAATCTCAATATAAAAGGACAAAAATCAACTAACCTCTCATTAAGGAGACGTTTAAAAAGTCTTTTGAAAATATGTTAATTTGTTGTATTTGAGTGAATCATTTTAGTCTTCAATCCAAAATTCTAGTTTTTTAAACAGATATGTTTCATTTTATTGAATCTCAATATAAAAGGACAAAAACCAGGCAACCTCTCATTAAGGAGGTGTTTAAAAAGTCTTTTGAAAATATGTTAATTTGTTGTATTTGAGTTTATCAATTTAGTCTTCAATCCAAAATTCTAGTTTTTTAAACAAATATGTTTCATTTTATTGAATCTCAATATAAAAGGACAAAAATCAACTAACCTCTCATTAAGGAGTTGTTTAAAAGGTCTTTTGAAAATATGTTATTTTGGTGTATTTGAGTGAATCAATTTAGTCTTCAATCCAAAATTCTAGCTTTTAAACAAATATGTTTCATTTTATTGAATCTCAATATAAAGGGAAAAAAACCAACTAACCTCTCATTAAGGAGGTGTTTAAAAAGTCTTTTGAAAATATGTTAATTTGTTGTATTTCAGTGAATCATTTTAGTCTTCAATCCAAAATTCTATTTTTTTAACAAATATGTTTCATTTTATTGAATCTCAATATAAAAGGTCAAAAATCAACTAACCCCTCATTAAGGAAGTGTTTAAAAAGTCCTCTGAAAATATGTTAATTTCTTGTATTTGAGTGGATCATTTTAGTCTTCAATCCAAAATTCTAGTTTTAAAAAAAAATATGTTTCGTTTTATTGAATCTCAATATAAAAGGACAAAAATCAACTAACCTCTCATTAAGGAGGTGTTTAAAAAGTCTTTTGAAAATATGTTAATTTTTTGTATTTGAGTGAATCAATTTAGTCTTCAATCCAAATTTCTACTTTTTTAAAGAAATATGTTTCATTTTATTGAATCTCAATATAAAAGGACAAAAACCAACTAACCTCTGATTAAGGAGGTGTTCAAAAAGTCTTTTGAAAATATGTTAATTTGTTGTATTTGAGTGAATCAATTTAGTCTTCAATCCAAAATTCTAGTCTTTTAGACAAATATGTTTCATTTTATTGAATCTCAATATAAAAGGACAAAAACCAACTAACCTCTCATTAAGGAGGTGTTTAAAAAGTCTTTTGAAAATATGTTAATTTGTTGTATTTGAGTGAATCAATTTAGTCTTCAATCCAAACTTCTATTTTTTTAACAAATATGTTTCATTTTGTTGAATCTCAATATAAAAGTTCAAAAATCAACTAACCTCTTATTAAGGAGGTTTTTAAAAAGTCTTCTAAAAATATGTTAGTCTGTTGTATTTGAGTGAATCATTTTAGTCTTCAATCCAAAATTCTAGTTTTTTAAAGAGATATGTTTCATTTTATTGAATCTCAATATAAAAGGACAAAAATCCACTAACCTCTCATTAAGGAGGTGTTTAAAAAGTATTTTGAAAATATGTTAATTTGTTGTATTTGAGTGAACCAATTTAGTCTTCAATCTAAAATTCTAGTTTTGTTAACAAATATGTTTCATTTTATTGAAAGTCAATATAAAAGGACAAAAACCAACCTCTCATTAAAGAGGTGTTTAAAAATTCTCTTGAAAATATGTTAATTTGTTGTATTTGAGTGAATCAATTTAGTCTTCAATCCAAAATTCTAGTTTTTAAAACAAATATGTTCCATTTTATTGAATCTCAATATAAAAGGACAAAAATCAACTAACTGCTCATTAAGTAGGTGTTTAAAAAGTCTTCTGAAAATATGTTAATTTGTTGTATTTGAGTGAATCATTTTAGTCTTGAATCCAAAATTCTAGTTTTTTAAACAAATATGTTTCACTTTATTGGATCTTAATATAAAAGGACAAAAATCAACTAACCTCTCGTTAAGGAAGTGTTTAAAAAGTCTTCTGAAAATATGTTAATTTGTTGTATTTGAGTGAATTGATTTAGTATTCAATCCAAAATTCTAGGTTTTAAACAAATATGTTTCATTTGATTGAATCTCAATATAAGAGGACAAAAATCAACTAACCTGTCATTAACGAGGTGTTTAAAAAGTCTTTTGAAAATATGTTAATTTGTTGTATTTGAGTGAATCAACTTAGTCTTCAATCCAATATTCTAGTTGTTTAAACAAATATGTTTCATTTTATTGAATCTCAATATAAAAGGAGAAAAATCAACGAATCTCTCATTAAGGAGGTGTTCTTAGCAAGATGAAATCAACCAATTAAGCTAACCTTCAACACTATATATCTATCTAGATATATATATATAATATATATATATATATATATATATATATTATATATAATATATATATATATAGATAGATAGATAGATAAGATAGATAGATAGATAGATAGAGTAGATAATTGAAATTTTATAATTGTTTTTAATTGTTTTTAATAGAAACATATTTTAGTTATTAAAACTAATTAATTAATTTTAAAGATAATTTTAATTTAAATGATTAAAAGAAAATATAAATATTGAAATAATATATAAATAATAAGTAAATTTTAAAATGTATATTTTTATAAATAATATGTTGTATGCAATGATTCATCTTAACTCTCGATCTACCATGGGTTGAGAGGGATCAAACCTATTTTCACTTTGAAAGAGCTTTGCATCTCAAGAAATTTGATCCTTCTCCACCCTTGGTAGATCCGAAGTTAAGATGGATCTAGGTTGGTTAATAGATTATAACACACACCCATCTCCGGTGGCTGCGTTCTTGTGGCCACTGTGGAGTACTAAAGAAGGTATGTTTTTGATAATTATTTCAGCATCTTTTCATTAGAACTTACAAACCTTTTGCATCATGAACTAGGAAAATGACAAGGAATTGTAATAAAACATGTGAGATTAATATGCAAGACAAAAACATTGATAATTGTCATTTCCTTATGCAGGAAGAAGGAAAAACGAGAAGTTTCCGTTACAAAGGAAATGACAAGGACGGGTTAACCACTGTGCCTTTGACGGGAGACCGTATGCAAACAAGGCAAAGAAAATCAAAGCGAATCAGCCCTAAAAAGGAGGTGGAGATATCGGCTCGGCACAAGAAAGAAAATAAATGACTGAGGACTAACGGTTCGGCGAATCCCTCAGGATCCTTGATCCTGAGGGATCGCTGTTTTATCCATTTCTGCACTTAGATATCTCTGCCTTCACCCTTATAAAAGGGGCAGCACTTTTAGTTCGGGGAAAGAAAAGAAAAAGAGAGGAAAAGGAGTCGTTGTTATGTTTTATGTAAATTCCTTTAAGATCAAAACTTTGATCATCGAGTCTCGTTAAGAACTGATCTATTGTAATTTCACTTTATGCGTTAATACAAACTTGGTTATTATTTCATCTTTGAGTCTGGAATAACTTCAAGCGGTGTACCCCTGGAGGCGAAGGGCCCGGCCCTGGAGGACACTTGCTCCTGTAACATTACGTTTGGTTTTTGCATGGTTTGCTTATTGACATTATTTTGTAACCTGATGTGTTTTGTAAGTTTACATCACATTCTCTATTATGATTAATTGATTAAGGTTTCTAAAGACATAACTATTGTATTAAATCTCCATCGTATCACTGTTCCTTTAGGTGTTGATATAATACTGCTAGTATTTACAGAATATTGTTGCTGCTTCATTACAGAGCCTTTGTGCTGTGCACTTGTTCATTAACATTACGGAATTCATCTTGGAATTTATGTTCTTTACGATTGTTGGATTTATAAACAATGTTATTCTATTTTGAAATGCAATCTCACCCTTTCTAACTGAGATTGATAACTGGATCAGGTTACTGTTTAAGTGTGCCGTGTGTATATATGGTTTTCACGCGTTGTTCTATAATTCATCATTAATCAGTGCTGTTCCATTTTGGTGTGTTATTCAATCCACTCTTAAGAGTGAAGGATTGTTGTTTGATTCCTGTAGATTACGATTAGTGCATTCGATCTTATAGACTAAGGTGTTACTGCTTGTTAGACTTAGTTGTTGTTCCATTTCAGGTTTGCTATTCCATTTCAGGTTTGCTGTTCCATTTTAGGTTCGTTTTTCTATTTCTTAAATTGTTGTTCCATTTCTTATCTGCCGTTTCATTTCTTGTCATTTGTTATTTTGGTGTGAAGAACGATCTCAAGCTCTAGTGAGCATTGACATCTACTGTCTGGCTCCCAGACCCACAATCTATTCTCTGGTTTCCTTTTCCATCAGTTTCCAAAGGGATGGGTTATTGCTACTGAACCCTTGACTGATAAATTGCTTAGTTTTCTGAATGTGTGGTTTAATCTTTTGAAGTAGTTAGCTGTAAACAAGCATCTGTTTACTCTTGTATTTTCAAACATTGTGCTACTAGCATTACTCTGGCAAATGATAGCCTCAGACTGAGACACTCTTTGAAATAACAAAACGTTCCTGAATTGAAATATTAATGTGAGGTAATTAGACGTGAAAGAGACCCTTTTTATAGCTCCACATTTTGGCGTCGTTGCCGGGGAAAGAGTGTAGCCATTTGTTCATTTTTTTAGATTAGTTTAGAAACCTGCTAGGGAAGAATTGGGTTTTGAAAATGGAAGGTAAGAACCTACGTGTGGAGTATGTAACAGCCCTCCTCCTCTGCCCGCTTTCCTGTAGATTTGCTGTTGTTTTGTTTGAGTATAATTTAGTAGTTAATTTATGTGCATGACTAAGCAGAAAAAGCCAGAAAATAATTCCAAACCTCTACCCAAGCCAGAAAAAGCTAAGGGGCTGGTGACCCTTGGCCGACCAACCTTCATAGATGAAATCTTCAAGAAAGCAGAATCTTAGCCCTCAGTAGGACCCAGAAAAGTTATTTCTAAACAACCTACTAGTTCCCTTGAGGCCACAGGATCACCATCTGTAGCCTTTACTAAGGTGCATAGCCAAACTAAAGAGTAGGACTTTCAAGAAATTGAAAATTCTACTCCAGAACTATTGCAGGAAGGAAATTTCAGTAATCTTTGTGAAGGAGGAGAGACGGGGGAAACCAAGGAACTGAGATCTCCTCTTGAGACAACTCAGCCATTGAACAACCCAAACAAGGGAAGTGCTACAAAAATCATCTTTGAAGAAACTCAATCATTAGGCACTCTCATTATCCCAGATAGAGGAAGTGCTATTAAAACTATTCCTGTTAAATCCATTCCCTCTCAACCTAGGAATACCCTCCTAGATATCCCAGAAGGTTATTGGCATATATTTGACCCAATGGCTCAAAACCAGCCAAACACCCAAACCTCTACATTATAATACCCCATAGTGGATTCTGCAGCAAATGCACCTATGAAAGCAATCCCTCTTCAACATATCCCTACATTCCGCGAGCTTACATCAAAAGACCCAGATGCATTTTTATTTGAATTTGATGTACTGTGCAGGGGATATGATTACACCACCGACCCCCAGAAACTAAAACTGTTTCCCTCTACGCTAAAAGGGGCTACTCTAAGATGGTTTATGGGATTAGGTGGCGAGGTTATAAATAACTGGGTGCAAATGAAAGAATCCTTTCTAAAAAAATATGAGGACTATTGCAGGTCTAGAGAATTGAAGGATGAAATATTCCAGATGATAGCTAGAACAAACGAAACATTAGAGGAGTATGTGGAACGTTTCCAGTATAATCTACAAAGATCTCCCTATGCATCACTACTTTTACCTGATAATGTGTTGAAAACAACATTAATAAGGGGTATGAAGGAACAATGGATCGAAACATTAAACATCATGGGAAAAGGAGATATTTATCAAGAAAGTTTTGCTGACATTATTGATTTATGTATCAGGAGCTCGAGAGGCAGCACAAGAGTAAAACCAGCAGAACATGGTCGGTTTGTTAGAGATAATAAAATCTCATCAGAAGGAGTAACACGTGTGGAAATTGGAAATTTATTGGAAAATTTTAAAACTGATATACCAAGGACACTAGCTACACAACTGGATATTTTGCAGGCCAAGCAGAAGCAAATTGAGGCAGAGCAGAATTTGGCAATCTTCTTTCCCAGATGTAGGAAGAAGCATAGCGATAAGGAGTGTCCACTAGACGTAGTCCAAACATGCTCCATCTATACAAAAGATCACCCTACGAAAAGTTGTCCCTCACTTCCTGGATTGAAAGCAGTATATAAGGAAGCAGAAGAAGAGCCAAAATCGATGTATTTGCTCAACCAACGCCATCAGTGGTAGCCGCGACAATCTGGTATGTTTCCAGACCCAACTTTTTCTTTTCAGCCTCCGCAGTATAATGCTCAACAGTATAACATGTGGCAAAGTCAATTCCAACCCCCATTTCCAAACTGGTCACCACAGTCGTTTCCTTCCTCAAACCCGTGGCTGAATTAGGCAAGCCAATTTGGTTGGCCAAACCTTCCTTATACCCCACCATATTGGCAAAACAACCCATACCCACCACAATGGACCCCCCCTACTTCACAAAGCTCAGCTTGGCATACAAACTGGCAGAGACCAATGCATCAACCAGTAGGAACTATTTCTCTCCCTCAACCTACACTGTCATCTTTACAACAAAATCCCTAGTCTAATTTAGCCATTAGTCAAATTGCCCATTGGTGCCTCCAAAGGATGTCTAGGTTGGCATAAATGCCTCTCAGTTGTTCCGTGATTGAGTCCATAGCGGTTGGCATGACCACATGACCAGGGGAACGACACTGTTCTTGGAAAACTTCCCTTGCTCGTCCCACACTCTGTGAATACGTAGACGATGGACTATGGATGACTGCATGATGGCCAACTTGCCTCTGTTGCCCTCCACCTCTATGAGGGTGTCCTTGGGCAAAGCTTGGTAGAAGGCGTGCTAAATTATTGTACCTGAAACACAAAGACTACCCCATGCTCCATGATTTCACCACCCCCATGACCATAGACAGAGAATTCAGAAGACAAAAAACAAAGCGAGGGTAGAAATGCAATCGAGCTGCAAAACCCACAAAACACTGGGCCACCCATAGACTTGAATTTTCCAAAACAATTCGCCCAGACATTGCAATTGAAAATGGAAGGAGACTTCCCAGCCCAACCCACCTAGACTAGGATAAACTTCACAAGGTTGCCAGATAGGAAACACAACGAGATGGGTTTCACTCTCAGACACAACCCGCCTAGGGTCAGGACCAACAGAGTGTTGTCTAGAAGGCACCCTAAACACCCGATAAAATATAAGAGACTAAGCCCCTGCGACACAAAGAAACCACCACCCGAGAACCACTCAACATGCCCTTGTGCACCCAAACTACCAAGACAAGATAAAGTTACAACAACAAGCCCAAACCACCCAATTTGGTACCAGAAATTAACCTAGAACCTCGACCCTAAAATAACAGTAAAATGCCACCAAAAGAATTCCACTTTTAAGGTGAAAGCTTAAAAAATGAATCATAATTAGAGGGCTGTAAATACTTGAAATTCCTAGTTCACTAGTCTGACAGAGGAGCTGCTTCATTCGGAGCCTAAGGTTCCACCAACACACTCACATTTGTTAGGCGGGATTGTAGAACAAGAAATTTTCTCTTTAGGGTCCCACATAAATTCATGTGAGATAGCCAAGATGCTAACATTTTCATTTAGGTCTGCCTCTACTCGTTGTTGGCTATTCTACTTCTAGGGTGAGTTTGCATGGCCACCCTCGATCAAACTCACCACCCTACACCCTTTGTTCATATCCTAAACCGGATCAACCTTCTCCAGGAGCGCAAAGGGCATAATAACTAGGACCATCATGTCTAGAAGGATCAGACATGCTCACCGCGTGCCAAGGGGGGAAATCCCCGAGGACAGTTAGTCATCCATTTGATCACTCCCATCGGGTGTATGTTTTTTAAATTTTATTACAATTATTCATATTTTATATATATTTGATTTATTTATATAATATAATATTATATATATATATATATATATATATATATATATATATATACTAAGAGAAAATTCGTAATTTTATCCAAAGAACACAATTATATTTTTGCAGATGCTATAAAACATTCAATCATATTAGCCAATGACTCGAGCTCAAGAAAAAAAAACTATAAAAGAGAAACACAAATAAAAAATCACATTTGGGAGCTAAGTGTGAAGGCACTCAGCTACCCTTTTGTGCTTTTCTTTTTCTCCACTTTTTGCCAACCTCCATGATTGGGAGTTGTAATTACAATAGTCAATTGATTCTTTTCCACATTCACAATGAATTCTTTATCTGAATACGAACTCTCAGATAAATAGAGTCTTTTAATGTTTCCTGTCTCCTTTTCAAGGGATATTTTTTCATTCTGCTGCATTGGAACCATAATTTTTGCTGCTTTAATGCTTTTCGAGCTTTGAACCATTGTTCCTGCCTGCTCAACTTCTCCTTCCACTAATATTTTTGTGTTTTTTTATCAGCAATAATTGTATAATTCTCCATATTTTCTTCATCCTCTACTTTAGAGAGATGTTGTTATGAGAACTACCATCCCTTTGGATTTTGGGCTTGTTTTTTTTTGGGTCTCTCTTTACTTGAGGACACATATTTTTATAAATGTGCTATTGGAAGACAAATACAACATCTAAATGCCATGTTTTCAACATCTAAAGGCTGGGTCCATTGAAAATTGTTATGAATAAGAAGGATGCCATCAGGTAAAACTTTACTAAGGTCTACTTCTACAAAGATCTTGGGAAAAGTAAAAATTCCTTTTGTGGCTTTATTTGGGTCCAACTTTATAATCATTCCAAATGTATTTCCAATTGCTTCTAATACCTTGTGATGTCTAAAAAGGAGGGGGAGATTATGTAATATAACCCAAACCAAGATTTTGGAAACCACAATGGTATTGGCATCAAAAAACTGATAACCATGAGGTCATAAATAAGTTTGCACTACCCAAAAACCATGGACCTCTTTCAAAGCAAAATCCATATCCTTCAATGTATCAAATTTTACAACAAAAAAAACCTTGGAGCATAAATGAATATCATATTTTCTATCTAGGTGGAGAAAACCCATTGATGTAGATCCTATGATTTGGGCTAGAATCCGTTGAATCTACATATAACTGCTTGGGATTGAAAATCGATGTAAAGTGCATTAACCTCAGGAAGGTTAACTGCAATAGCCGATACCTGATTCATTTGTTCCATGATAGGGTCTAATCAGATTTATTTTTTGTCTAAGCCTTTCTTTTTACTGCATCCTGAAGCGAAACTAGTCCCTTGGAGTTGTTGAATCCAGGACAGCCTCGGCCCTCCACGGAACCTCAAGTTTTTGATGATGGATGGGTCTTGTTTTGTGCCATATTCTTGCAACTATATGACATCTTGCAACTATTTCCATACAAAAATAATTTTTTATAGCTTCGTCAAAATTCTCAACTTTTCTTGGACATTCTGCTTCAGATCTTACACTAGATCCCCACCCCGAACTCTTATAAGATCCAAATTCCCATTTTTTTTATTAATAAATATAATTAGAAATATTAAATTAATAAATAATCAATTTTAATTAAAAATTTCTTACATTAAAATATAGGGGGTATTTAAAATATTTTACAACTTATATTGATTTTTGGTACTTATTTAAATTATGTTTTTTTTTAATGCATAAATGGATTCAATACCTTGAAAAGAACTCATGGACTCATCAGGTGCTCAAAATTCAAATTTGTCGGATCGGTGTGGAACCTGAATGAATATGTAGTGCTCGTCGTCCTGAATCTGGTGCAACTCGTTTTGCTCGAAACAAACTCCATATGCTCCCTAAAACATGTTCTATTCGTTTTCCAACATAGGTGAATTTGGTGAAAAAAATGCAGCACTGCACAATCAACAATTTGTACTGCTGATGTGGCTGGATGATTGGGATGCCTACGTGGCAGGGTGACTATCCATATGACTGGGCTCCTTTGTCAAATCACGTGGTGACAAGTGGCAACCATTTATTGGTGTGATGTGGCACATTTTGATTAGGTTTTGGGTGAGCAATCACATGCTGCCACATGGCATAGCCAAGGGCTGCCACGTAGTAGCCCGAGGGCCACCAAAATTGTGTTGAGGTCTAAGCAACAACAGGCATGGTCGAACTCGCGACCTCCAAAGTCTCCAACACAAGGCTTTACCAACATGCCATCCATTTAGTTCTTAACATTATAAGAACTTAATGCCTATTTGAATTTGATTGGAAGAGTGGTTGGGGGAAGGGACCAACGTGGTCGGCCCCAGTATTGTAGCAATAATGCTGCAACTCCTGGGACTCCCTTCTTTACTTTTATCAACCCGGTAGTTCGTAACAAACTTGGAAGCGACGATGCTATATGCACAAGTACTAGCTCTTGCCGTGGCTGTCACTTGATCAGCTGGCACAAGTCCGCTAGGAGCTTAAGCCAACTTCTATGAGCTGTTAGAAGAGGCTTTTAACTGTGATGGATGAAAGATAACTCAAAAGAGGCTAGTCTACTTGTAGAAAGAAGCTAAAAGCTGAAAGGAAATGCAAACCCTAGCAAACCCTAGTTTTACCGATTAACCCTACTGGTGCAAGAAAAGAGATGAAAGTAGTGGAAATGGATGCCATTGACTTTTAGAAAGGTAAAATGCATGTGAATAATCTACTTCTACGGTAAAATCTAGAAAAAATATCTCTGTATTTTTGAGTAAGTTGGTAGAATTATTATGCATGTACTTTAACTGTTTTTCACTGTACAGAGGTTGATTGGCGTAAGGGAATGCTTGCAGGAGGTTGGGAAGGTGAGAAGAGGTCCTAAGGGGTGGCTATTTTTCTTGTACAGGTATCCTCTAGCTGTATCTAAGCTGCAGAAGTCTGTTTCATCCTTCATATTTGCTCCCTCAGGCTGCTAGTGCTGGATTTTTGTAAGACAACGACTTGTTTTCTCCATAGCTCCCAAATGATAGATCAGATTGACTTGAAACTTTTTGATCATGTTTCTATCATCATTATGCACCTCCCATAGCAAAATTGTGATCAATGGATGCACAGATTACGAGAAAAACTAAAAATGGCTGAAGATGACAGAGGTCAATTTCTTGGAAATCGTGCACTAGAATTGGCTGACACTGCTTGGGTAGGTTACTATCACCCATATGCATCTCCCCATGAAAGAGGTTTTGAAATGGATTCACGGATATGGAGAAAATGCAAAAATGGATGAAGGTGATGGAGGCTGATTTCTTGGAAACCGTGCACTGGAATTGGCTAAAATTGCTCAGGCATGTTGCCATCATCCCTATACAACTCCACATAAAACAGTTTTTTAAGTGGATGCATGGTTTTCAAGTTATGGAAAAAACAAATTTTTGCTCTATGTATTTTTGTTTCAAAGCATTTTGCAGTTTTTTGCACAGTAAGAAAAATGAGCTTGGGGTGTGATGCAGACATGAAAATGATGGAATAGGGATTTGAAGACTATAGGAGGATTTATGAACCCTTTATGAAGCTTCCATGTTCGCCAAACTGCTTTTTAAAATCCATTTCTAGCATTCTGTAATTTCTACAGGAACTTCTTGTAGAAAACACAGTTTTTATTAAAGAAGCACAATGAGGTAGAAAAAATGATGGAGAAGGGTGAGGGATGGAAACATAGATGTTTACAGGCCTCATGGACAGATTCCCAGCCTTCGGGTCCTCTTTGGAGATAAATTTTGGCTTGTTTGTAGGCTTCCTGTAGAAGACACGGAACTTCCTGTAGAAGACACAAAACTTCCTGTAGAAGGTGAAATCTTAGTCCGAATGGGACCAAATCTTGGGAAAGGGTAGTGGTCATGGAGCAATGGATGGTGAGGGATTTTGGCAGCCTGGTGCTGACCTTCGTCCTTGTTTTGTGCGATCCTCCTAACATGCAATGTCCTTCCTGCACCCTACAATTATTCAACAGAAATTAGGTTTATTTTTCTTTTTTCTCTTTTCTTCTTTCTTTTTTTGTTTTTTTTTTTAAACAACTAGGGTGCTTCATGGATGATTTCACTCTAATTGCCTGCCTTGGGTGCCTCCAAGGGAGGTTTTCACCCCGGGATCTTATTCCTTTTTCTTTTCTCTTCTTTCCAACTTATTGACCGCCTCATGGAGGTTTTCAATCAATGAGCCAATCTGAGGCGCCTCCGAGGAGGTTTTCACTTTAGATTTTTTTTGTTTTTTGGTACCCTACCCTACTTGAAAAACAAAACCATTTTCAAGTATAAGAATACTTCCAATGGAGCCATGTGCACATTGAGCTTAGAGACAAAAATGATGTGGAGGCTTGAAATGCATGCTTTGTCAGCTATCCGGATTTCAGAGACCAAATGATTTGACTTTGAAGGGATCAAGTATAAATGAGGAAGAGAGTACTACTGCAGCTTAGTGACCGTCTAGAACCATATCTCAATATAGCTCTGATATCCTTGTTCCTTTTACTGATCTGGATCATTCTTCATGTCACCTTCTATCATGACCTTCTCATCTTCCTCTTTTTGCTGATTTTTCTCTTGAATACATGGAGGATTTGATGGTAACCATGAGGGAACTCTCTCAATCTCTGATTTTGATGTCTTCTCTTTATCAAGTGTAGCCCATGGTTGTTTGATCTTTTCTTTTGAATCTTCTTTTGCCGGATGTGGTCCTTTAATGCTTTCAATATAGTCTCTTTTTTGCAATACTCTTCCTGAGCTATGGTGAATATCACTGAGCTCAAGAGGAGTTGTTTGGACATGTTGTGCCTCAGCATTGTAATTGGGTTGAGCTACTCCAATGTGCAGATTTGGAAATGGTGGTACGGGTAGTTGAGTGGGGGTGTATATTTGAGATGGATGTGGATGGAGTTGTGGTTGGGTAGGTGGTTTCCCACCATATATTTGTTGAGCCTGCCTGTTATTTGGGTTTGAGTTTGGTTGAGCAGGCATTTGGGGCTATCTTGTTGGAGCAGGAAGTGATGGTTGCGGATGAGCAAGTGGTGGAGGAAAATGAGTGGGAGGAGTGTTGTATTGGGGCCTCCACCCTTGATGAGGTTCATTCCATTGAGGCTGTGGCTGAGCATAAGAGTGAAATGAATGAGCAGCTGGTTGGGCATAATATGGATATGTGAAGGATGAAGGAGGAAGTGTGGACTAGGAAGGATGAGCAGGGGGACCCCAAGAAGGCATAGAAGTGGCTTGATAGGGGTCATAATAGGTCTGGGATGTCCCTTGCATTCCCTGCTAGTAAGGTATGGGTCCATGTGGCCTCCTTTGGTTCATACAATAGAGTGGTTCAGTGGCTCCTTTAGCGCTCTAATATGCAACTTTAATTCTGGGCAAGGAGGGGAACTGATTTGTAGGATGGTCTTTTTCACAGACAAAACACACTTCTATAGAGTGCAATGGACATTCGTTCCTAGGATGCTTTCTAGTGCACCTAGGACAAAAGATGTCCAAAGCCCTCTCGGCTTCCTCTTGCTTCCTTTGGATCTGTAAGACATGCAATTGCATGGCAAGAAAATGCCTCATATCACTCTTGAAATCTTCCATTTGATTTGGAAATTCATTTTTGGATAAGGTACTGCTCCTAACATTTCTGTTTGCAGCCATTTGCTCCAGAGGAATGTTTTCTTCTTCTTCTCCGCTAGAGGTTCTTCAAATATGTCTTGCTATCCATCTAGGGGTTTTTCTTAATCACAGCCATCGAAGAAGAGAGAAGGTTGGCTGTGTGAAGCAGTGGGGGTGTTGTGCAAACATTTTTCTGACTTATCTCTACTCCTACAAGGCATGAAATGAAAAATTTTTATTTTTATTTATTTATTTATTTATTTTGTACCTACAAAACTAAAATAGATTGAACTGCAACTAACTAAAATCTATCTTGCTGAAATGAAAATGCAGAATTGAAATGAAAGCAGGAAAGGACTAACCTATGTTGCTGAAATGAAATTGCAGGAATGAAATGCTATGCTACGTTTGCAGAATGGAAATTGCAGAATTGAAATGCTAAACAACGCTTGCAGAATTGAAATTGCGGAATTGAAATGCTAATGTACGCTTGCAGAAATGAAATTGCGGAATTGAAATGCTAATCTATGAAAGCAGGAAATGTCTAATCTACTTTTGCAGAAATGAAATTGCAGGATGGAAATGAAACAATCTACTCTATGCTTGCTGAAATAAATTACTTAGCAGAAGGTTGTAGTAGAATATAGAAGAAAAGTAGCAATCACCAATACTCTGACGCTTCCTCGACAACGACACCAAAAATATGGTGGGCCCCAGTATTGTAGCAATAATGCTGCAACTCCTGGGACTCCCTTCTTTACTTTTATCAACCTGGTAGTTCGTAACAAACTTGGAAGCGACGATGCTATATGCACAAGTA
>APFE030251601.1:66023-90184 GCA_000404065.3 Pinus taeda
GGCTTTGAAGCTTGTAGATGACCATCATTTCCCCCCCTGTCAGATACAAGGTGAGATGATGGAGAAAACTCAACTGCAAGACTGTTCAATACTCTGGAACAAGTTCTGACATGTGGTTGGAATATCTTCTTGGCTACTGATGCCCATTGCCAAGAAGCGATCCATCCAATATGAATCTTTGTTCTTGCAGGACGTTTGTTTCTGAAGCACTTGTGAAGAATGGGTGGTTTATGACAGTGCTTACATGGATGAAGATCAAAATAGTGATCTTTCAAGTGGCCAAATTGGTCATAGTGTTGGCATTTCACAATCTTCTATTCTTGTTGTTGTTGTGGAAGAGGAGTAGAATCTGGAACAGCTGGATGTGAACTATCATGAAGGAATCCAACACTCTAAAACTGAATGGGCTTTGAGTAGTCTGGAATATGAAAGGACAAGTCCTTGTCATATCCAAGACCAGTTCTATGCTTGTTGTGGACAAGCTATTCCCAAGGTCTAATGATGGGCTTGGGAAGTGCAGACTGAGTTTATGCATCTGCATGTTCAATTGTTGCTTGATGGGAGTCTATTTCAATCTTTTGAATAGAAACAGGTTCAAAATGACTCCTCTGTTTTAATTCTTCTTGCTGTAGCTGAGATTCGAGCTGCAAAAAATCAATTTTCTCTTGTGCATTTTGTAGGTAGACCTGAATGCCTGTGAGAGAAAATTTGCTAACTTTTACTGTATCATGAGTAGTAGATAATATCATAGTTTTGAGAAACTCTAATACTCATTGATTCTGGCCATTTTTTTTCTTCAATGTCAAATTTACACCTTAAAAACTGATTACGACTACTACTCAATGCAGAAAAGTGATACCCGCTCATAGTACACATCAATATCCTTTATAAATGTGTAGCAAATGATCAGTGTTCAACCAGCAAGCACCAATTACAATCCATATAAAAATAAGAGTTTACTCATGACCAGCACTATGTTCTGACAATACAACTGACTAAACTTTTCTCCACAAAACAATCATTGCCTTTATACAACCCACCAAACTCTTATTCAGCAGTTGAATCAAGGAATCAATGCATATATATGTAGACAAAAAACTATAATGAGTTTTAAATACAATGCCACACTGGGGCAGCAGCAACCACAAACTTCTTCACTCTTCACTGAAATACATGTTCAGAATTTACACAATGATGTTGTAGATGCTAGCAACCATTTAACTATTTTAATAGATAAAGGGGAGAGCTAGTACACAAACAAAATCTGATATATATATGCACTGTCTATGATGGCATTAACTCATGGTTCGCTTCGGCATTGGAGATACTAGATTTGAGTAAGTTACTGGCGGATTTTTGGCTACCTCTTCAACATATATCAACACCTTAGTATGACCAACACATCCTCTTCTGAAATAGTTGTTTAAAATTATAGCATTCGGTCATACAAGAAATTTAATACGTGCCCTTTAACAATCTCAATCTTCTATTTGTGAGAACAAATCTAGCAAATCACCTGCGGATGTGCCAGGTTAGTTTAGTTCTCGTTTTCACCCAAGATAGTTTTGTTTTTTTTGTGTGGATGCTGCAACTTGCAAATGAAAATCATTTGTCCATAGAATCGTCCAGCATCAATTCTTCTCTTCATGCCGCTGGTTTTTTTTTACCATACCGTCTCTTAACAAATTTGTGACTATGATGCAATTCCACCTTTAAATTTATTCTACAACTCTATGGTATTTTATACAATTACTCAACACAACACAAACTCCAAGGTAGTAATACATTCACCCAGTAGAACACATTCATAAGTAGCACAACACACATTCACAATTTTTATTCAATGTGCAACATACGTCTTCAACAATCTTCATGTAAACCGCCTTTAAAAACCAAGAGCGACTGCATCTCCTGCTTCAAACAACCATGGACTATGCCAAAAACAGATGATAGAATACACAAAACAAGTATGAAACGATTGGAAATCCGAATGACAAAACTCAGTGTACCCTTTTGCAAAACACCAGCTATAATCCACCTCTCTCGCTGCAGGATCCATATTGCGTGCTTGATTTTGTCATTGTAGTCATTTTGTGTGGGTGATGGTTCTCTCACCTCTCAGGCTCATATAATTACATCATTGATATGGAAATAGAAACAGAGTCACAACTAAAAGCAAGACTTCATTGTAGGTAAGACCATCTTTAGAGCGCTAAGTGGATTTAATTACTGACAATCCACTTGACATAAAATTCCAACTCCAGCGGCAAAATCTAGCTCTGTATTGAATCACATAAATTAAACCAGCAAAATCTAATTGATAGCCAACATCATTACTGAGATATTTGTGCATGAAATCAATCTCTGACTCTCTGACAGATGTACAGTTGAGTGGAAGCACTTTTCAGTATGGGTCGACAACCATATCACAATATTGTGGAGTTCAAAGCCCTGAAATTCTAGTCAAGGAAAAACTTCTAAACTATATGAGGTATGGATGTAATTAGGCAATAGAAATGGCAACGACAGCTAATATGGGATGCTAGATGGTGCCTACTTTGTAGGTAGGAACGAGCTTCTAGCATGGATCAATTCTACCTGGCATCTCAATCTCTCCAAAATAGAGGAGGCTGCATCAGGAGCTGTTCAATGCATCGGAGGAGATTGGCGGATTTCAAAGGACAGAGAAATGACATCCCAAGCAGAAGCTCAAGGGTTTCATGGATCCGGTATTTAAGGATGAGTATCCATTGGATGTGGCTTTCGCTATGGCAGAGCTAGCTAGGGCATACGTGAAAGAGGATTTGAATCACCGGTTCTATCTACCGCAGCGTCATCAACAAAACCCCGGTGGTTGTGAAGTAGATTCAGGGTGACATCTCTCAGCAAATTAGGATTCTTCAAAAGCTGAATCATTTCAATGTGGTGCACATCTTGGGGTTGTATGTGACAAAAATCTGTTCATATCTAGTATTCAAGTATGCTGACAATGGCTCACTCGCCGACTATTTACAGAGCAATTCGGTGTGACATTGATAGACTGTTAAGGTAGGGACAAACAGACTATCAGCGTATCAATGAAACCTCTGTTTTTGACAAAGAGAACTTTTGAATTTGCAGGTCTGGATGAAAGTTTCTTCTCTTCAGCAAAGAATGAAATAATGTCTAAGTACAATATAATATTAAATGTGTATCCTATTCAATCTCATAGTATTCAAATTCGAGCGAGTTGAGCGCTTGGTAACAATTGTAACAGATAGGGTGCATGCTTGATAAGTCTAGAGAGACAAAGAAAGATGTCGAGGCGTTACAACTAGGGTAGGTAGGTAACAGAGATTATAATTAATGAAATGGACAAACGAATAGTGGACGTTGCAAAGACAGAACGCTGATAATTGCAGAGAATGCCCAAAAATGAGAAAATGCGTTTCTGACAGAGGACAAATTAGTGGAGTGTTAGGTCATGTAGGCAATTAGAGCACTCAAATTCTGGCAAGTAGGATAGAGCCAATAGAGAAAAACTGACAAAACCAGTGGCTCAAATTGGAGTAGGGTCAAAATTCGTTCACTCTGATACCATGTTAAACACACATGGGCAGCAACATAATCTGAAGGATAAAACATGAGAGTACATTTTTATTAACAAGAGATATACATTTATAGTACATTATGTGACCGTTGGGTTCCACATCCCAAGGTCTCTTGGACTCCTTTTGTCTATTCGGCTTCCACACTAACCCATTGAGGATTAGGTGTCCAACAAAAGCCATGTGCCCATTCCAAAGGCCTTAGCAAAATGCGATTGTGATCTGACTTCACGGTATGACATCATCATTACATCATCTTCCATGTCATTTCCTTACATTGCAATCGTAAATTTGTACGACAACACTTGTTAACCACCACTCCATAATTGTGATGCGATCAACCCATCCCTTCTTTTCCACAATTGCGATTGAAATGCCCCTGATTGCATGCAATTGTGATTTGTTTTAATAAATTGGCCCTGTCCCGAATGCAATTTCTTCTTTTAAAAGACGACTAGTGGATTTAATTTATAGTTTGTAATAAATCTCATATTTATATTATGACTTATTGAATCATTGTTTCTCATTTTCAAGTACATGATAGAAGAGACAACTGCGCAGATAAGGGACATACCAGTCCCATTAAATCGGCAAGCATAAAGATATTTCGATCGATTAGCAAGGTCGATGAGATAAAACAACATTCTAAGAGATTATGATTAAAATTAGTTTTTATTTGTGCGTTATCTTTTCAAATTGTAAGAATTTGTTTAATTCCCTCAGAGTTGTGTGCAAACATTCTATTTTTAATTTTTTCATTCTCTATTTAAATCCGATGATTGTATTGAATAAAGGGGGTCCAGAATTTGAAAAATAAAGCCTTTGAGGCTTGCACTTTTGTATCTCGTAATCTTTTTTAATAGAATGATAGGATCTAGGTTCTTGTTTCTTTTTCTTAAAGAGGCTTCAACTAGTCGCATTTCTGTACTTTTGGAGAGCTTTTGGGATAAAGAAAAAGGACCGAGACTGTGTATTTTACTAAAGGAGAATGATAAGTCTAGTACTTTTATCAATATTTTAATGTTCTTTTTGTATAATTTTCAGACAATGTTTCTTTGAGATTGTTTGTTATATGTATACTCTAAGTACAGTTTAACATCATATCACTTTGAATACGCTATTGCTGTAAATCATTAGTACATGTATCAATCGAATTGTTTATTTATTTTTGATTGCGATATGAGCTTGAAATTATTATTTTAATTAACTGTTTAATTAAAAGAATTGATATTTAATGTTTTCATTTCTTTTTGTAAATGATAATATTCATCACCATCTACTAAAAGACAATCATTTTAGATCGCACTCAAAATAAATAAGTAAAACTGAAGTAATGAATAGTTTTTATATGCATATACCTTAGGGATTAGATATACTTCAATAAAACACTTATGTAACTATTTACTAAGAGTTTGATTGTTAGTATTTAGATTAACAAGGAGTCAGATCTTGAGAGTTATCTCCTTGATCTAATTCCTTCATTTTTACTTCAATTCCTTAATGTTTTCTTTTAATAAATCAATTCTTGATTGGGAGAAGGATTCTTATTTCTTTCAATCAAGATAGGGTAGAATAATTGCATACTAGTTAAATCATCAATATGTTATCCCAGAAATCCTATTTTCGAGGTAATGCTTTAGATTGGTTTGGTTGTTCCACTAAAACAACTTAAGGGTCATTCTTCTTGCATGATAAGCTAGAAGAATCGATCTGATGTCCCTAGCTATTAGCAATTGATGACATATTTAAAGCCGATAGTGACTGGGAATAGGTAACTAGACTTAATTTAACTAGTTGGAGCCACTACTCAAAAAGAAAAGGAGTTTCTTTAAGGTCTGGACTGGGTGGTTTTCCCCCAATGTTGTGTAGCGATTTTCGAGGCATCAACACAGAGCAATAAAGTGTCCCTCCAATACTAAGGAAGCTTGTGAACATGGAAAGAATGCAACCTATGGCTCTTGTCAAGAGGATATAGGTATATGTGTTTTTTTTCAAATGGAGGATGCGTCCTATGTACTAGGGACACAAGGAGGTTTCCTTGAAGCATCCTCCACCGCTTCATCTAGGGCATAGAAGAAGGAGGAATTGTTGGATGAGTACCCACAAGAGGCTAGTGCAGAAAGTCCCTTAGAGAAGCAAGATGGCTAAGTCTACACCTTTTATCCACATGATGATGAGGATGACGTTCTATTAGCACCAAAGTCCAAAGAGGTAAAAGAAGAAAGACCAAGAATCTAAGAAGACACCTCAAGAATTAGGAAAACTTTTAAGAGCATCTTTGTCCCTCAGTTAGAAAATGAGGAAAATGGTAAGCATTTACATGCAGTTTCTTTACCTAAAATGTTGATTTAAGCTCTTTTGCAACCTTTGAGAAGCATAACAAAGGCATATGAACAAATCTCTTGTCCAAGATGGGTTACAAGGAATGAGGCCTTGGAGTGAACATGTTAGGTCCCTATACTACTAGTGTAACCCCTTATTGTTATTAGTGCAACCCATTTATTATATTTTTGTGCCTATGTAGTCCCATATTGTTATTATTGTGCCCCATAGAAGCCCACTATTGTTATTGTTTGCCCTTACATTATTATTGTTATGTCGACTCTGATTATGTTATGACGCCTTAGACTCCTATATATAGAAAGGAGGCATTGTCATTTGTATCATCCAAGAATTGTTCATTTGTGTAATGTAAAGGAGGTTTCCCCATCGAAGAGGCTGATTTTGAAGGTGTTGATCTATATTTTCTTCTATTTTGTGAGTTGGTTGCATAACATTTGGTATAAGAGCTTTGGATTCTAGGGTTTTGCTGCACCAAAAAAACCATTGTGGCATTTTTGCTATAACTTTTTTCTTAATAGAAAAAGAAAAAGAACACCTTATTAAAGTTCTCTAAAAAATGGATACAACAAACGTCAAGCTATTAAAGCCATAAATAAAGCAAACACTCGACCAAGTAAGAATAAAAATTTTGATAATATTATAGGAAAATTTAACCTCCCTTACATACTGGGGACTACTAATAAAATCTCCCACATCCTAAAAAAGAATAGGGTTCTAACCACCTTCAAACCTTTAAACATCATCCGTAGCTACCTTAATCCGATTAAAGATAAAATTGATCCAAAATGTCATAAGGGTGTCTACTTAATTCCTTGCTCGTGCGGAAAGCCCTATGTAGGTGAAATTGGGAGATCCTTTAACACAAGAATCCAGGAACACTCAACTGACATTAAGCATAATCGATCCGAATCATCAGCTTTAGAAGAACATTCCAATAAAACTAAGCAGCAAATTTGTATAGAAGATACCCACATCTTAGCTAGAAGTGATCACTCCTTCATAAGATTCAGAGAAGCCATAGAAATTAGCAAACACCCTACTGACCTTGATAGAGACGAAGGATGGACCATAAGTGAAAATTGGATTCCAATCCTATCATACAATCTTACCCCTCCCTAACTATAATTCTCCTCTAATTAGCCAAGAACAAATAAAAATGGTTTAAAAACATCCAATCAAGATTATTGATTAAATGAATCCTAATACAATAATCTATTATATTTAAAATGAATTATGAAAATATCATTTAACAATAATTTAAAATTAACAATAAAAACTTTAAACAATTAATAGAATTTTAATATCATTAAAAAAAAAAACCATATTTCTAATTAATCTTAATAAATAATTGAAACATACAATTAAAATGAAATATAATTAAATGGATAAAATATAAATAAAAAAATTAAAATGAAATATAATTAAATATATAAAATATAAAATTAAAACAACTACGACCCTAATAAATTATAATTCAACAATAATTTAATAAATTAATAATCCCTAAGATCTGTCAGCAATGCATCTCAAACATCTATTTATTAAACTGAATAATCAGACCAGATTTCCACTAATATTTCACATCCTGAAGATGAACCACTGTTGTTGGTTCGAAACGTCAATGAAAACAAGAAATCTAATGCGAGATGAATCCGGAAGATGATCTGCACAATAGAAGGAAACATCAAGAAGAAAAATGATAACCTCACGTTCACGCAGAATAGAATGAAACAACAAGCATACCAACATCGCAGTGAAAGAAGTTTTTTATATAGGCGACTAGTTATTTTTACAAATACAACCAAACAAACAAATGTCCCTCAATCAAGCTAAGAAGGATAATAAACTATCACCAAAGTACTATGGTCCTTACAAGGCGCTGCAAAAGATTGGTACTATGTCATACAAATTGGAGCTTCATGCATCTTCCAGATTGCCCCCAATTTTCCTTGTTTCATGCTTAAAGAAGGTTATAGGTGACAAGCTCCTAGTTCAAACAATATTCTTGGAACTTGACAGGGAAGGAAAAATCATATTGGAACCTGAAGCAGTCATGGAAACAAGAACCCGACAGCTACGAAATCGATCAATTTCAGAGTATCTCATCAAGCGGAAGAACTTCCCTGCTGAAGATTCCACATGGGAGGATGAGAATTTTATATAGAAGCATCCAGAACTACTCAAGCGTTGAGGAAAACACTTTTTGAAGGAGAGGGGCCTGTTAGGTCCCTATACTACTACTGTAACCCCTTATTGTTATTAGTGCAACGCCTTTATTATATTGTTATGCCTATGTAGTCCCATATTGTTATTATTGTGCCCCATAGAAGCCCACTATTATTATTGTTGTGTCCTTACATTATTATTGTTATGTCGGCCTTGATTATATTATGACCCCTTAGGCTCCTATATATAGAAAGGAGGTCTTGTCATTTGTATCATCTAAGACCTTTTCATTTGTGTAATGTAAAGGAGGTTGGCCCCTTGAGGAGGCTGATTTTGAAGGTGTTGATCTATATTTTCTTCTATTTTGTGAGCTGGTTGCATAACAGAAAATCAGGGCAATATCCATCCAATTATTTTTCAGCTCGCTAAAGTGATCGAAAAGTCATCCCTTTTGTATTATTTTATACTTGTTCGGACTTAAGAGATTATGCTACGAAAAAGGATTGTTGAAGTTTCCTTTTCGTCCCTTTTAAAACTCTCTAAACATGAAAAGGACCAAGTTATCCTTGTTGTTAAACTCGTTAAAACAATAGCAACAAACTTGTCCACCTGGACAAGAACAAGTTTCACTATTGCTGGGCTCACTAAAACACAGTGAGAGGTTTGCCCGAAGGGAAAATTATAGAACAAGCATATGTTATCCTCCTCAAGCTTGATAAAAATAAAGAGGTACTGGTCAGCAATGACTGGGGAAAAAGGGAAGAAAACTTGAAGAAATTCATTGGTAGCGGGTCGCTCTTGATCATGACACTTTCACTCCATCACCATGATTGAGTCAGGTTGGGTTATTCTGTTCATCGGTCATATCATCATTGGTCCTCCACATCATCCATATTTTGGGGTTAACACTACCAATCTATCTCAGTGTCACCGATATGTTGAAGAGAAGTCATTCAAAGAATTCACCACCCAGCTAACGCCTCATCCACTACAATACCTTCACCCTCCATTTTCCATGACCGCCATTCTTGAACCTTGTATCATCAGATCGTTTTCTCCTCCAGAAAATCATTTGCTTCATTTCATGTCATAGATGTGGGATACATTAAGGCCCTCCTACAATGGGTCACTTCTTGTCGACATCAACTCATTATCCAAGAAGTTGACTTATAAACAACCCTTTCAGTACTTTAAAGCTTGCATGCCTCAATGGCAAGTTTCTCACTTCTGGCGACAGGTTTACATCAATGGCATTTGACTGAAAGATTTTATGTGGTGTTCGACGTTAGATCATATATTCACACCACATGAATTGTACTGTAGTACCTTGGGGATCATTATCATTATGAGTGATTCCTGTCGCGCCTGTTAACAACTCACATCATTTGTTGGTAATCAGGTGATGTCTTTCCATGTTCGACTTCAGAACATCTTTTCACATGGATCGACTTGTACATCGGGCGAAGATTGAACGATTTTGAAGACCCTGAATCTAGTTTCATCCATCTAGGCTGTGATATATTCAGGAATATAAAAACATCAAATGTACACTGATGCTGCATAGATGATCATACAAGCTAAGGGATGATGACTCTACATACAAAGAATCATCAGTCTGCAATAGTAGACGATTATCTGTCCTATGTACATGGAAGTGAAGTTATAAAGCTGAGGATGGGAATGCCCGCCTAAGCTAGATCATGAAAATAATATGATGATGTATTATATTGTATTTTATATAGGTCACCTTCCAGTTCGAATACCTTAGATCCTCATGATAAAGCATTTCACTCGACATCAGAAGATTTATGACCTCATGCTTTAGGGGGGCAACTTTTATAGACATATTTGGGCACTGCAACCCCAATCATTTATGTCAATAAACCAAGGGCTCTTTAACCCCTAAAAGTGTTGTTTCATACCCTAAAATATCATGGTCAACTGATTACATCATTTCCCAGAAGTTCCACCTGAAAAACCACTATGAACTGGCCAAAACTGGACCATACTAACTGCTCCTTGGTCAAGGTGTGATGCATATTGACTCCTACACTTGCCAGGTGTGATGCATACTAAAGAGGCCTTCTATGGGATGCGATGAGCAAGAATATTCTAGAAACTTCCTCTATGACACTTGCCTCTCTGAATTCGCCCAGGACTGAGTAAGAGATCCAAGAAATCTCCATGTGGAACTAAGAACTAGAAGCGAAATGACACTAATCAAAAACCCAAAGATGACTCACACCTCTGAAAACATCTATAAATGGATTCCTCATCTGAGAGATATAAAGGCTGGAATTTTGTAATTTGTAAAGAAGTGCTGTTAGTTTGTATTTGAGAAGAAGCATTGTATTGTTGGGTGATCTTGCTTTTCATGAGGTGAAGAGGGCTTTGATGCTGGATCAGAAAACTGGGTTGTAATCCTCTCTTCTACTATAATAAAGTTCTTTGAGTTATCCTTCGTACAATTGTGTATTTGTGAATCTTATTGTTTGTGAATGCAATTGTATGGTCAATGTATTTCTAATTTTGCATTGTTTATGATATTATAGATCGAGATGCTTTGATAGTGTTTTTTTACTTTGTATCTATAGGTATTCTCTAAAGTGGGATAAATAAGAGAGGAGTGGCAAGCTCTATCAAGGGAGAGAGAAATTAGGCAAGGAATCAAGCAGAAGATCCAGGTTGGTCCTCTTTGCCTCTCTCTTATCTATCATACTTAAAGGAAAACACAAATTTCTTTGATTGTTTGTTTCTAAGATAGCTACCCATCTTAGTGGGACTAGCAGATCGAAAAGACACTAGTTTTTTAGGGAAAACTAGTGTCTTTTCGATCTGCTAGTACCACTAAGATGGGTAGCTATCTTAGAAACAAACAACCAAAGCAATTTGTGTTTTCCTTTAAGTATGATAGATAAGAGAGACACAAAGAGGACCAACCTAGATCTTCTGCTTGATTTCTCTCTCCCTTGATAGAGCTTGCCACTCCTCTCCTATTTATCCCGCTTTGGAGAATACCTATAGAGACAAAGTAACAAAACACCATCAAAGCGTCTCGATCTATAATATCATAAAAAATGTAGAATCAGAAATACATTGACCATACAATTGCATTCACAAACAACAAGATTCACAAATACATGATTGTATGGAGGAAAACTCAAAGAACTTTATTAATAGTAGAAGAGAGGATTACAACCCAGCTGTCTAATCCAACATCATCCTCCCAACATCAAATCCCTCTTCACCTCATGAAAAGTAAGATCACCCAACAATACAATGCTTCTTCTCAAATACAAACTAACAACACTTCTTTACAAATTACAAAATTCCATCCTCCAGATCTCTCAGATGAGGGATTCATTTATAGATGTTTGCAGAGGTGTGAGTCATATCTGGGTTTTTGATTAGTGACATTTCACTTGTAGTTCTTAGTTCCACTTGGAGATTTATTAGATCCCTTACTCATCCCCGGGTGAATTCAGAGAGGCAAGTGTCATAGAGGAAGTTTCTAGAATATTCCATGAGCATCCACTTAGCAAACTGCCTCAGGCATTTTTCCATTGTCTCTCATCGCACCCCACAGAAGGCCTCTTCAGTATGCATCACACCTGGCTAGTGTAGGAGACATTATGCATCACACCTTGACAAAGGAGCAATTAGTATGGTCCAATTTTGGCCAGTTCTGAGTGGTTTTTCAGGTGGAACTTCTAGGAAATGATGTAATCAGTTTACCATGATCTTTTAGGGTTGAAACAACACTTTTAGGGGTTAAATAACACTTGGTTTATCGATATATATGATTGGGGTTGCAATGCCCAAATATGTCTATAACAGTTGCCCCCTAAAGCATGAGGTCATAAATCTTCTGATGTCAAGTGAAATGCTTTATCATGAGGATTCGAGGTATTCGAACTAGAATGTGACCTGTATAAAATACAATACAATACAATACATCATCATCATATTATTTTCATGATCTATCTGAGGCGAGCATTCCCATGCTCAGATTTATAAATTCATTTCCATGTACATAGGATAGATATTTGTCTGCTGTTGCAGACTAGTGATTCTTTGTATGTAGTCATCATCACTTAGGTTGGATGATCATCTGTGCAGCTTTAGTGTACATTTGATGTCTTTATATTCTTGAATATATCATAGCCTGGATGGATGGAACTAGATCTAGGGTCTTCAAACTCATTCAGTCTTTGCTCGATGTACAAGTCGATCCATGTGAAAAGATGTTCTAAAGTCGAACATGGAAAGACATCGCCTGATTACTAGCCAAATGATGTAAGCTATTAACAAGCATGAGAGGAATCACTTATAATGATAATGACCTCAAGGTACTATAGTACAATTCATGTGGTGTGAATATATGATCTGATGTCGAACACCACGTAAAATCTTTCGGTCGAAGGCCATTGATGTAAACCTGTCGCCGAAAGTGAGAAACTTGCCATTGAGGCATGCAAGCTTCAAAGTACTGCAAGGGTTGTTTTTAGGTCAACTTCTTGGATAATGAGCTGATGTCGACAAGTAGTGACCCATCATAGGAGGGCCTTAATGTATCCCACATCTACGACAAGAAACGAAGAAAATGATTTTCTGGAGGTGAAAACGATCTGATGATACAAGGTTCAGGAATGACAGTCATGAAAAATGGAGGGTGAAGGTATTGCAGTGGATGAGGCATTAGCTGGGTGGTAAATTCTCTAAATGACTTCTCTTGAACATATCAGCAACACTGAGATGGATTGGTAGCGTTAACCCCAAAATATGGATGGTGTTGAGGACCAATGGTGATATGACCGATGAACAGAATAACCCAACCTGACTCATTCATAGTGATGGAGTGAAAGTGTCATGTTCAAGAGTGACATGCTACCAATGAAGTTCTTCAAGTTTTCTTCCCTTTTTCACCAGTCATTGCCGACCAATACCTCTTTATTTTTGTCAAGCTTGAGAAGGATAACATATACTTGTTCTATAATTTTCCCTTCGGGCAAACCTGTTGCTATGTTTTAGCGAGCCTAGCGACAGTGAAACTCGTTTTTGTCTAGGTGGATAAGTTTTTCGCTATCGTTCTAACGAGTTTAACGACAAGGATAACTCTGTCCTTTTCATGTTTAGAGAGTTTGAAAAGGGACGAAAAGGAAACTTCAACAATCCTTTTTCGTAGCATAATCCATTAAGTCCGAAAAGGTATAAAATAATACGAAAGGGATGACTTTCAATCGCTTTAGCGAGCTGAAAAAAAAAAAACGCTCGATATTTTTGTGGGATGATCCCTTAGGTCCAAAAAGATTAAAGTGTACAGGAGGGATGACACTTCCCTTTAATTTAACGAGCTGGAAAGGCTAGTAGCTCGACAATCTTTTCATATTTAACTAGTCTAAAAAGATATTAAAAGAGACTCGTTTTTGAGGAACGAGTGATGTTTTTGGGTAGCAACTGGTTCCAGGTAAGTTTGGAACTTCTCAAAACATGGCAGTGTGAAGATGGTGGCTAACAAAATCACTCATCGCAACTGTTCCTCAAAAGGGTAAACAATCAAGTGGAAGCATATGATCGACCAAAAGAATGGAGGTGATGGTAGGAACACAACCATGTTGGCATTTTGACACTGATTTAGAGCTATGGCATAGGTGTTGTCCTTGATGGCAACTCTCTTTGGTAACAGATCTCAGTTCAGGCTTTCAGAATGAAAGAAAAGACATATACGCAGGTTCATTTAGACGAATACGTGTATACACGCGGGTTAGATGTTACAAAAGCACGTATCAGTTGGAGAACTTACTTTTGGACCGTGGCAGTTAGTCCTTGGTATTTGAACCTATCGTTTTGGACCATGGTGTCTCGTCAGATGTGTTGATCTCAGGTATTGGATCCATGGTATTGATTTATTATGGTTTTGGACCGTGGTATTGTGAAAGGCATAAGACTATAAAAGAGGAAGGAGATCATTTGGAAAATGATTATCTGAATTATTATTGAATATCTGATAAAGTGCTAGATCTGGAATACTGGTAATTGTGTTATGGTGCAGATCTAGATCTGAATGAAGGATGAACCCTAGCGCAAAGAGAAGGATAAGTTCTATTGATGGGTCATAATCTTTAAGCTTGAATGATAGTATCTTTGTATGATTTTGGTCTGTTATATGCGATGCTTGATTGATCTATAACATTGATAATTTGGGTTATTTAGTGTTTGAATATCTGAAAGAGCGAATTATCCTTTATAGATCTGTACGCAGGTTCAGTGAAGCTAAGGTGCGTATACACGCTGGTTCAGTGAATGAAAACAACATATACGCAGGTTGTTCCAAACACAGAGCGTATGCACGCATGTTGCAGGTTATTGAAATAACGTATATATTTTGAGTTGTGATCTAGCTGCTTCTGTGTTCTGGATTTAGATTTTGGTGTGTGGTTTCTGGTACTGTGTTTTGGGTACAGATGTCAGAGAAGTATCTACTTGATTCAAATCTAATTGGTGAAAAAGAGATTGATTGATGGAGAAATTCTTGATGATTGATTGATGTTCATGGATCCAGTCTGAAAATTTATGAAACGTGGTCCCTGGAAGAAAGAGAAGGTTGTAACCTTTAGTAGGCCAGCACCTATGCACTAGTATATTGGCTAGTGCAAGAGCTAAAGGGGGTTGTAGCTCCCTTCCAGGAGAAGCTGGAGAACGAGAGAGGGTTGTATCTCTCTGCAGGTTATAACCTGCATACTGGTAAAGGACTGCACCAATACATTGTAAAAGAAGTTTCTAATTTAAAAGAAGATAGAGACGAATTGCAGCAGGTGGTTTTCACCCACATTGGGTTTCCACCTTATATCTTGTGTTCTTATGTGTGATTATCTTTCTACTCTATTTTACTGTTTATAGTTATTGGTTATTTGATTTTGAAACACAGATTAACAATCAACATCAGAAAGATAAAGTAAATTAAAGGTTTGGTTTGTATACGCGGGTTTCCTTCTGCATAGTTGCGTATATACGCATGTTTAATTAACTGAAGTAGCGTATATCATTTGATTTTTGAAAAAGGAATATTTGACTTGATAATACTGATTCACCCCCCCTCTCAGTATTATTTCCAACAATTGGTATCAGAGCAGGTCCTTCGGAAGAAGCTTGATCTCTTGAAGGAAGATCTTTCATCATGAGCAACTACGAGAGGGAAGCATCAATCAGGCCACCGATTTTTGATGGGACAAACTTCATATATTGGAAGGTAAGAGTTACTGCCTATCTTCAATATCTTGGTACAGAAGTCTTGGATATCATAGATACAGGGTATACTTTTCCATCAACAACTCCTACAGATTCGGCTGAGAAGAAGAAATATGAAACTAATGCAAAGGCAGTCAATACTCTATTAGGATGTCTATCTCAATCAAAATTTGTCAAGGTTATGCAGTATAAATCTGCAAAAGAAATATGGGACAAGATTGTACTAAGCTATGAAGGATATGATCAGGTAAAACGAGCAAAACTTCAAACCCTCAGAATTCAATATGAAAATCTCAGGATGTACAATGATGAAAGTGTGGCTAACTATTTTCTTCGTGTAGATGAGATTGTTAATTATGTGAAAAACTTGGGTGAAGAAGTAAAAGAGGTTGTTGTGGTTCAAAAAGTTCTAAGATCTTTGTCCCCTAGGTTTGAATCTAAAGTTTTTGCAATAGAAGAAAAGGAGAATCTTCAAAACCTTAAAATGTCACAGCTGCATGGAATTCTAATTGCTTATGAAATGAGGGAAGGAGGACCATCAGACAGGAGAGAAGCTGCCTTCAAGGCCTCTGGCAAAGGAGACTACTATGAGTCAGGACACATATCAGATGAAGAAGAAGAACCAAATTTTGTCAAAAATCTTCAACGGGGTGCTGGAAAATTCCGAGGTAAGTTACCTTTCAAATGCTTTGCTTGTGGAAGAGTAGGTCACTATGCTGCCAAATGTCCTCACAAGGATAAGGGGAAGGAACCTGTTAGATGGAACAAGAAACAGAATGCAAACAAGAAAAGCTATTACACTCATGAAGATAGTGATGGACTATCAAATAGAGATGAAGATGAACAAGGTAATCACTATAAACTTTTAATGGCATTTGAAGATGATGATTAGATGGATGTTATAGATGTGGATGATTTTCATGAAGAGATTACTAGACTCAAAACATGTTTAGAAGAAAAGAATAGGATCATTGATACTCTGCAAATTCAACTTGATGAAAAAGAAAAATCTCTTGAGAAGTTAGAGTGTGAGATTGTTGGCCTTAGAAAAGAAATTGAGAAAATAAAGGCCCTTAATCTTAAATTTGTTAAAGGATCTGAAACTCTGGACGAGATTATCAATGTGCAGTGTTCCCCTCTAATCAAGACAGGTCTGGGATATAATGGAGAAGCATCTCAAGCTTCCACCTCCAAAATTTATCTTGATGCAGCAAGAAGGAGTGAGAAGAGGCCCAATAGAAATCATCAGGTAAATCAGGGATAGTCTTCCTCAAGAACGAACTAAGACTATCAAGAAAATCGGGGGCAAGCTACCTTAAGGACAAACAAAAGCTACAAACAGCCACAGGTAATATCTTCCCAATTTTCTTCAAGAATGGATGTCAGTAGAAACAATAATTGGTTGGATGATAGTCGCAGGAATTTCTTCAATGGCCAATGTTTCTCTTGCCATAACTTTGGTCACAAAGCAGCTCAATGTGTTGCCTATAAGACAATCATGACTAGAGAGGCTCAAAAACAAAGAAGTATGCATGCAATCACGAAGAGGACCTATAACAACTTTTCGGCCCTTGAAAATGAAATTGAATGTTCTGTTTGTAATAATTTTGGCCATGAAGATTCTGAATGCAGGAGCAGGTTTTGGAAGACAACTCAGAAGGAACAAACCTCAAGTGCCAAAACATGGAGAATGAAGGAACCGCAACCAGAAAGATGTGGGATAGCTTTATATGCAGAAGGACAAGAAAATCAATGGTACATTGACAGTGGATGTTCAAAGCATATGACAGGTGATAAAGAAAAACTTGAATCATATACTGCTTTAGAAAAGGGAAAGAAAGTTTCTTTTGGAAATGATACCCCTGCAGCCATAAAAGGAAAATGCACTGCTCAGTTGAAAGAAAAGGTCAAAGCTAGAAATGTTTTGTATGTTGATGGCTTGAAGCATAATCTACTGAGTGTCATTCAGATGTGCGATCAAGGAACCGAGGTAATATTTAGATTAAATGGATGTAGTGTTCATGATCTTGATACAGGAAAAATAGTGATCAAAGGCAAAAGAACTCCAAATAATCTATACATATTTGGAGAAGGACAACAACAATGCTATTTGAGCAAGGATGATGAACACTGGTTATGGCACCGGAGGTTGGGGCATCTAAGCTTCTCACAAATAAGGAAAACATGCAAATACCAGGCAGTTCGTGGTATTCTAGATATCAAAATTCCAGACAACACTATATGCAAATCATGTCAGTTTGGTAAACAAACCAGAACTAACTTCCCTGAGAAGGAAGGATCAGCTAGCAGGCCTCTTGATTTAGTCGATACAGATGTATGTGGCCCATTTAGGACAAGGTCACCTTGAGGAGAAGAATACTTTATATTATTCATAGACGACTTTTCTAGGATGGTTTGGTTAGGACTTATGAAACACAAAGACGAAGCATTCAAAAAATTCAAATCTTTCAAAGCCTTGGCTGAAAACGAATCAGATCACAAAATTAAGTGCCTCAGGTCTGACAAAGGTGGGGAGTTTACCTCAAATGAATTTATCGATTTCTGTGAAGAACATGGAATAAGAAGGGAATTCTCTACAGCTAGGACTCCTCAGCAAAATGGAGTGGTGGAAAGGATGAACAGAGCGGTTCACCAAATGGCTCGTGCTATGCTTGATGAATATGGAACTCTCACAACCTTCTGGGGTGAAGCTGCATTTGCTGCGGTTGTTATTCTCAACAAAACAAATGTCCGAGTGAACAACACTCAAACTCCTCATGAGCTTTGGTATGGTGAGACTCCTTCGGTAAAGCATTTCAAAACTTTTGGAAGCAAATGCTATATTAAGAATAATGATGAACAACCTGGCAAACTTGAACCTAGAGCAGATGAAGCATTCTCCTTGGTTATTCTCCCCACAGCAAAGCATATAAGTGTTACAATAAAAGACTTGGAAGAATTGTTGACAGCATTGATGTGGTGGTTGATGAAAAAGGAAACATTCCTAGGCAAGTAAATTATGAAAATATCGAAGAGGATGAAGACTACCCTCCAAATCAGACTGAAGATGAAGAAGAACCTCTAGAGGCACCAGAGGAATAGACAAGGGTAGAAGAGAAGACTCCATCCAGTTATGTTCAAAAGAATCATCCAGAATCTCAAATCTTGGGGCAAAAGGAGGCAGGCGTACAAATAAGAAGAACAATTGCGGAAGCTTCAAGCTATTTGGCATTACTCTCCTCCACTGAACCACAAAATGTAAGAGAAGCATGCAAAGATGAATGCTGGGTCAAGGCAATGGATGAAGAACTTGAGCAGATCGAAAAGAACAACACTTGGGAGTTGGTTCCTAGACCAAAAGATAAGAATCTCATAGGGACAAAATGGGTCTTCAAAAATAAGTTGAATGAAAATGGGGAAGTAATTAGAAACAAGGCCAGACTTGTTTGTAAAGGGTATGCTCAACAAGAAGGAATAGAGTTTGAAGAAACTTTTTCTCCTGCTGCAAGACTTGAGGCCATCCGAATGTTTCTTCCTCTCTCAAGATTTCAGAAGTTCAAAGTATTTCAAATGGACGTGAAATCGACCTTTCTAAATGGAGACTTAGAAGAAGAAGTATACATTGAGCAGCCAAATGGTTTCATTCTTGGGAATGATCCAAATATTGTATGCAGACTGAAAAAAGCTCTCTATGGCCTTAAACAGGCTCCAAGGGCTTGGTACTACCGTTTGGACAAATATCTTCATCAACAAGGTTTTTCAAAAGGGTCAACAGATAACAATCTTTATATAAAAATTGAAAATGATAAATTGTTAATACTTGTTGTGTATGTAGATGATATTATATTTGGCAGCAATGAAGAAGCTATGAGTCAAAGCTTTGCCGTGGTGATGCAAAAAGAATTCGAGATGTCTTTGCTTGGAGAACTGACATATTTTCTTGGTTTGCAAATCCAACAAAATGAAGGCGGTATCTTCTTGTCTCAAACCAAGTCCCTCAAGCAGATTCTGAAGAAGTATGGCATGGAGATTCAAAACCAGTATGTACCCCTATGGTTACAGGATGCAGTCTCAGTGCAAATGATGAATCAGCAGCAGTGCATCAACCGACCTATAGATCCATGATTGGAAGTCTACTTTATTTAACAGGTACCCGACCAGACATCATGCATGCAGTGGGAATAGTTGGAAGATTTCGGGAAAATCCTAAGGAAACCCATCTTTAGGCAGTAAAGAGAATTTTCAAGTATCTTCAAGGAACTCAAAACTATGGCTTATGGTATCCAAGAGATATAGATCTCACTCTTCATGCTTATACAGATGCAGATTGGGTTGGAAGCGTGGATGACAGGAAGAGCACAAGTGGCGGTGCATTCTTTATGGGTTCCAGATTAGTATCTTGGTTCAACAAGAAACAAAGTTCGATTGCTTTATCTACAGCTGAAGCAGAATATGTGGCTGCTGCATCTTGCTACACTCAACTTCTTTAGATGATGCAGACCTTACAGGATTTTCAAATCACTTGTACACCACCTATCTCCATCTTATGTGATAATACAAGTGCAATCAACATTTCGAAGAACCCAGTCATGCATTCAAAGACCAAACACATACCGATCAAGTATCACTTTCTCAGGGAACAAGTGCTTGAATGAAAGGTCAAGTTGGAGTATGTTCCTTCTAAGGAACAAGTTGTTGATATACTCACCAAACCATTGCCCAGGGAGACCTTTGAATACCTCAGGCAAAAGCTGGGGGTAGTTGATGCATCATCTTGTTGTTGAATCTCATCTGTTTCAGCGATTGTTGGTTGTACGCAAGTTTCATATGGGGTATACGCGTACATTTTCTAGGTTATGGATTGGTCGAAGATCGAATGGCACAGGTTCAGGGGGAGCATATATAATGCATTGTTGGCATTATGATAGCACAGAACGAGAACATGGATGCTGATCTAAATATGGCTGCAATATGTCTCTATCTCTTTCACGACCATTTATGGTGTATGGTGGATTATGTTTCTTCTTGAAGAAATTTTTCTTTTGCAGATCTAGTCTATAGTCAGGGGGAGCATGATCAGCAGAGCAAAGACTTAAGCATGTTCTCAGGGGGAGCATAACCCTTTGCCCTTGATGTCAAAGGGGGAGAATAACTTTGAGGATCTTGGGGTTGCCATCAAGTCCAAAGGGGGATATTGTTGGCATTATGATTAAGGTTTGGCGCTATGGCACAAGTGTTGTACTTGATGGCAACTCACTCAAGTGGCATAACTCTGTTCAAGCTCTCAAATCATAGAAAATGAGATTCCCGCAAGTGAGCCTAAGCAAAGGTGCGGACCCGCAGGTACCCCAACCAAGAAGTGTGGACATACCCGCAGGTGCTCCATTCAGAAGGTGCGGACCCCAGTTCACTCACTCCAATGCAGAAAAGCGTGCACACGTGGGAATTCTTGTGTTTGGCCCTTGGTATTTAGCTCGTCATTCATGATCCTATGGATTTGGTTTGTGGTATAAGATCTAAATTATTGAACAAAGAAATATGACTGGGATCACGAAAAGGACTTATAACAACTTTTCGGCCCTTGAAAATGAAATTGAATGTTCTGTTTGTAATAACTTTGGTCCTGAAGATTCTGAATGCAGGAGCAGGTTTTGGCAGACAAAGGAACACACCTCAAGTACCAGAACATGGCGAATAAAGGAATCACAACCAGAAAGATGTGGGATAGCTTTTTATGCAGAAGGACAGGAAAATCAATGGTACATCGACAACGGATGTTCGAAGCATATGACAGGTGATAAAGAAAAACTTTAATCATATACTGCTTTAGAAAAGGGAAAGAAAGTTTCTTTTGGAAATGATACCCCTGCAGCCATAAAAAGGAAAAGGCACTGCTCAGTTGAAAGAAAAGGTCAAAGTTGGAAATGTTTTGTATGTTGATGGCTTGAAGCATAATCTACTGAGTGTCAGTTAGATGTGCGATCAAGGAACCGAGGTAATATTTAGATCAAATGGATGTAGTGTTTGTGATCTTGATACAGGAAAAACAGTGATCAAAGGCAGAAGAACTCCAAATAATCTATACATATTTGAATAAGGACAACAAAAATGCTATTTGAGCAAGGATGATGAACATTGGAAATTTCTCCCACCATTGACAGAGTCCTGATAGGCTCTTCGGAGGACCAAGGAGAGCCAATTCACCAAGTCGTCATCATCGAAAATCACCCCCCACTTCCCAGCTCATCCCGGAATTGGGTGAAATTCGTGAGATACTTGGGCATACTGTCTCCATTCTCACACTTAATGTTTCTGAGTTTATCCTTGAGCACCAACTTCCTTTTGTTGCTCTTGCTTTGGAATAAATCTGTCAACGCTTTCCGCATCAAGTATGGAGAAGCCTTTCCATGGAGGCTGGATACAATGTGATCCCTCATGCCCTCCAATAGAATTCTTCGACACTTTGTTGTCTTCTTTTGCCAAGCCTCAACTTCAGCAGCATCAATAGGTTTTGGGACATCCGCATCTATGAACTCCTTCAACCCATTGTCATCTAACACCGCCTCCATCTTGTCTTTCCATGCAATATAATTCGAGCTGCCTTCAATGGCATACTCCAATCGCAATCCATTGAAAGACATTTCAACTTCGACACCAAGAAAACACTGCTACAAATTCGAATTCCACCAGCTCAAAACTCAATCGCTTCTGATCTAAAATTCGTGAGAACAAAGTATTTCTCGTACAGAGATTGACTGTATGGGCATTTACTGGATATGTCACCTTCCAAAAGAAGGATGAATCCAGTGGCTACCTAGCCTGATTACAGACTCCGCCTGAAGAAATAAAATGTAAACACTTTCTGAATAATAGATCCGATGATCAACTTCGCTCCAATACCATGTAGAACCTATTCTACAAATCAGAGAGCTCTAATACCATTTAGAACTTCTTCTACAAATCAGCTAGCTCTGATACCATGTAGAACCTTTTGAATAATATGACACTTATTCACAGAGATTATCCTGATTATACACTATTTTTGGAATTCATGCATAATGCATAACCTCCTCTACGTTGATCATCAATTTTTGCAGAATTAAGAAACAATCGCATGCGCACACTGAAACATCAATCACACATATCAACACAGTATGTACTGGGGAAAGCATACAACTGAAAACCCCTCAACTATCTATATATTATATTGATTGAGAACATGTAACAATACATAGTACAATACTCCTCGCAATTACTCAGTACTATCTCCACCTGTTACACACAAACTAGCTCAGATCTGAATCAATCACAGGTTCAAATATCCTTCGCTGCTTGCCTACCTCCACTGCGCAATCCTGCATGAGAATAGATGAGAATGGCTGATCAAAACTCGTATTTCCCTTGTGTTGCACTATGCAATCCTCATTGGCAATCTCAATCCACTGATTGTGAAAATCTCATGCACAACTATAGTCACAACTGACAGCTGTCTTGCCCTTTCACTCACCTCTAAAACTTGTCTCCACTGAACTATCCATGCACTGAGTTAACTGATGTATTCTTTAGTTGATTTATGAGTTAATAATTAGTGAATTAATTACTAATTAATTCACACCACTCATCACTAGTGTATTTGTTACTAAATACAACTAGTTCAACTAAGTCAAACTGAACACAACTCCATCAACTCCTCAATCAACTCCACCAAAACTCAATCACTTGAGTCCTAACTGAATTCCTTAATGCAATAACTCAACTAACCCATAAGAAAAGCGTATTTCCTTCTGGCAGTTGCATGTGCCACATCCGTAGCTCGAACTGAATTGTTGCAAGAGGATAAGATAATGTTTATAGTCCAAATATTATTAAGAGCTAATAATATTCGATTGTTCTATTTTTAGACTGACAGTCTAAAAATAGGTGTCCATCTATTTTTACCAACATGACCAATCATCCATAAATAACATCCTGCAACTCATAGACCATGATCCATATGTCTAAAAATAGACATAGTCTAAAAATAGGCTTTGCGCCAAAAATAGCCTGCGGGCCCACTTAGTGAAGGCTACTTATTTTCACTAAGCTCCATCATCTTGTTGCATTTTCAACAATTAATTCTGCCATATTGTTGGTGGCTTTACCTAAATTGCAGTGAAATACAAAGATGATGTTTCCTTCTTCATCTCTTAACACCCCATAACCAGCTATTCTAGGGTTTCATTTTGAAGCACCATCAATATTGCATTTCAGATAAGCTTTAAGTGGAGGATGCCAAAACTCCTTTTCCATTTCCAAATCTTTTTCCTTTCTGCTTAGTCCATGGGGAGTTATCTCTTGCATTCCCAGTTGCCTAAGAGTTCTCAACTCATTCACTGTGGGAGGATTCTTGGGATAATTGCGAACAATGGTGCTAACTGTCTCCCTAATCTGTTTCAAGATCAGATCCAACAGGCAAAGAAGGAAAGTTGAGTTGGGAGCATGACAGTTCATGTGCTTCATATTCATAAGAAGAATTGGAAAATTGGCAAAACAAGCTACATGAAGTATCTACGAGGCGATGTGCAAGAGTTACTAAAGAAGTTTGTTGTATGATAGCTAAGGTATGTGACTTAACTTTCTATGATTGTTTAGGTGATGTAGATACTTTTCTTGAAGAATATGAAGAACACGTACTAGAGTGTCAAAGATTGTTAGCTCTAGATATAGCCCTAAGATCTACTCCTACTAGATAGTGGGGTACACATAAGAAGAATATAGGGACTTGGCAAGAATGTCGAAGGTTGATATTGTTAAGGTTTGGTCAGGTAGAAACAGAGT
>APFE030251601.1:90204-197367 GCA_000404065.3 Pinus taeda
ATCAATCACAGGTTCAAATCTCCTCCGCTGCTTGCCTGCCTCCACTGCACAATCCTGCATGAGAATAGATGAGAATGGATGATCCAAACTCGTATTTCCCTTGTGTTTCACTACGCAATCCTCATTGGCAATCTCAATCCACTGATTGTGCAAATTTCATGCACAACTATAGTCACAACTGACAGTTGTCTTGCCCTTTCACTCACCTCTAACACTTGTCTCCACTGAACTGTCCATGCATTGAGTTAACTGATGTATTCTTTAGTTGATTTATGAGTTAACAATTAGTGAATTAATTAATAATTAATTTGCACCACTCATCACCAGTGTATTTGTTAGTTAGACTAAATACAACTAGTTCAACTAAGTCAAACTGAACACAACTTCATCAACTCCTCAATCAACTCCACCAAACTCAATCACTTGAGTTCTAACTGAAGTCCTTCATGCAATAGCTCAACTAACCCATAAGAAAAGCGTATTTCCTTCTGGAAGTTGTATGTGCCACATCCGTAGCTCAAACTGAAGTGCTGCAAGAGGATAAGATAATGTTTATAGTCCAAATATTATTAAGAGCTAATAATATTCGATTGTTCTATTTTTAGACTTGCAGTCTAAAAATAGACTCTGCCCATATGTCTAAAGATAGAGGTCCATCTATTTTTACCAACATGACCAATCATCCATAAATAGCATCCTGCAACTCATAGACCATGATCCATATGTCTAAAAATAGACATAGTCTAAAAATAGACTTTGTGCCAAAAATAGCCTGCGGAACCACTTAGTGAAGGTGACTTCTTTTCACTAAGCTCCATCATCTTGTTGCATTTTCAACACTATAAATGACAACATGTATGTTCTTCAATATGAAAACTCCTCTTACACATGGATGTTTCCATCCGTGAAGATGAATGACTCCCTGATGCAAAGTACCGAACATGGAGTACAATGCTCACATAACCATGTCCAAGGAAAACACTTCCTCCAGTATTTCCTTCTTCAGTTTAGCTTGGACGGACATTGTCACCAAGTCTCCTCCCTACTTGGCCACCTCTAGTTCCTTCGCCATTCACTCATTCTCAACTATGAGGAAGCGAACACTGGAGCTAGTGACTTCAACATACACTCTAGTTGCATCGGCCAAAGGAGTCGGGTCCTTGTGCACATCAATCATGATCACTTGTTCTTCAACTTGCGCAGGGGATGTTCAGTCCTTCGGCGTTGGTACTTTTTTAGGGTGCACAACTCTATGTTGAGATTCATCAAAGGGGCAGTCACACATCTCTACTTCTGACTGTCCACGAAGGATCTCAATACATCCTTTGTCATTCGAGACTTGCTCATCATCTGAATGCGTGGAAGCAAGTGAGCCGACCTCTCTATGGTGAGGCATGAGGTCGGTATCCTGTCCTAACTCCTTATGCTCCATGTATGCATTCAGCTACTCAAAAGCCTATTCTATCTCATCAGAAAACTCTTGCCCCTATGAGGGTTCACACTGTTCACTTGATGCCAGTTGTTCAGAAGAATCAACTACTTGTATGGGTGTTGCTTCATCTGTCTACATGTGATGCACTCTCTGTCAAATCTGTCGCTACTGTGCTTCCTTCTTATGTTGGCACAGCTATTTTTCTTTCTGGAATTTCTCACTCAGCTCTTGCAACTCCTTCTCTTCTTCCTCCATTATCTTCTGATCCCTCTACCTTCGTGCGATTCACTTGTCACGTTGCTACCTCTTCTGTCGAATAACCATAGCTACTTGTTCTACAAGTGGATCTGTTCGAAGCTTGCAACTTTGTTCCTCCTCCATGTGGTTGACAATATTTCTCTTCCCTCTGTCCTTCGCAGGTATTCTTAGCTCTGCTATTGCTACTACTACTACTACTACTGGTGTTTTCTGTGGTGTTGCTTCGTGCTACCATGCTAACCATTCTACGGTGAAACCAACCTATTTATTGGGTCTAGAATGATGGTAACAATACCTCCATGAGTCTTCCTCGGCCCAAGGAAATTCCTCATGGATCCAATTGAATTGAACTCTCATGTAGTGGTCCTTCATAATGCAATGTAAGTCATACGGGTTGAAGCTTCGGAGGTCGAACAGGTACTTCCATATTTGTTTAGCTTTGACATCTACTTGCTTGACACTCTGGATCCCATACAACCTAATCCTCAATGGAAGAGTGGGCCAAGGTTCCTTCTTCTTCTGTTATAGCCTAGCTGTTAATCCTGCTGAGATATGATACACTACTTCCTGCATGACAAGCACATCCAAAGAAAACTTTGGCAGAACATGCAGAGGGTTCTCCGCACTGAACACTTAGATGAATGTTCTGTTCGGTGAGGCATACCAACCTGAAATGCCTAAAAATGCCTTCATCACTTCTTATAACATGCATGGTGGATCCTATTTGAATATCAACCTGTACACTGGGGCGACAAGATGGTCGGATAGCCGTTTGATCACTCCTCTAAAGCTTCACTCAGGGAATAACTTGAAATTTGTGCTCACAACAATCTCCGCCGGTGACCATTCCCACTCTAAGCCTAGGAACTCATGTCGGGCCTAGACTGCATCTACAATGTAGGCAAACATATAAATCTCTAGATGCATGACTTCGGGAGACTATCGAGCCTTCGTGACTTACTCCTTCAGCTGATGAGCCAGTATGCTGGACCAGTTGCATGGTCTTCCTTGTCTAGCCAATTGGTCCAGCGTGACCACCCAACTCTAAGGGAACGTCTCAGTGCTTTCTTGGCCACTCAGTGGACATGTGAGTATGACCAAGTATTGGTATTCCTTCCTCAATATCTTCGTCTTATAGATCCTGTTAGGGGTCATCTTGAAATGAGCTGGTTCCTTTAACCAATCCTTCAAAATATCTCTGGAGTGGCCTCTGCTATTGGGCAAGCCAAACGGAGGGGTCATGACAATCATAGGCTCTTCCATCTAATACATCTCATCATAGTCTTGTGCCCAGAAGGTTACAAGCTTGATCCCACTAACACTACGCAAGGTCATCGTCTCAGGGTCAGTGTGAGAGATGATCTAGTGAATCAGATTCACTAATGGAACTCGGCATATCTGCATGAAATCCGATACAAGCCGGACTTATGAATGTTTACATACACCTAACGGTCTTCAATGTCTTCCCCAAAAGTACGCGTGAATGTTTCATTCACCTCTTGTCAGTTTAGTTTGATGTCCTTGTCTAGATATAGCTTCGTATCTTCATTGATCGGCATGCTAGAGGACACCTATTCAACTGTTGTTCTAATTGCAACAACATCAGTGTCCTGGGATCCTGTTCTCTTGGAATCCATTTAGATAGATGAAATCCTAAAATATCTAGAAACAAGCATCATGCATGGCAAGAAATATGTCAGTGAAAACAAAGCAAATCTAGGGAAGGTCATAAAGCATACCTGGGGAATTGATGAGAAAGCTTGCGAAAATTTCACTGGGAGGCTGAGTGACAGGCTGCTAGAACTATGCAAAATATAGTCTGGACTAACTAGGATGCTAAACTGGCTATTGGGTCTACAAAATGTGTTTTCCAGTTGGGCAGTTGGTTGCTAGGATTGCACAATGCGTGATTCTAGCTGGAAAAGACTGCTGGCCCAGGAACAATTTTGCGCAAATTTTTGGGCCAAGCAGCCACTAACCTCCAAAAATGTGCAATTCATTCCACGAGTTTAATGTTGGGCTAGAATGCAAAAATCATGAGAGGAAGGTTTTTCTTCCTTTTCCAGATTGTGCAATGCAGTCTTGGTGAAGGCAGAGACCAAGTCAAGGTTGGCCCGACTCGTCGACAGGAAATTAAAAGTAGGTAAGCCGATGAAATGCATGGTGACACTAAGTGATATGAAAAGTGATAAAAGGTGCATGCAAAGAATGAATGGAAGATTGAACAAACAAATCATCATCCATGTGGGTGAGGTCATTCGTCGGTTGGACGAACATCCGTGAAAAACAGTTTCATGCATGCGATAGGGGTGAGATAGCAACAAAATTTGAAACAGAGGTAGGAAAAGCTAGAATATATGTAAATGACAACATGCATTCAAAGAAATCAAGAAAACAACAACCACACAAGTGAATACACAAAAAGCAACAGAAATGCTAAAAAAGACAAGTTTAGGCCACTTACCCGTGAATAGTTGAGACAGATGTGTGGAAGATTCCTGGATATCCTATGGGATGTCATAGCTCCAATATCGATGTGAATGAATGAGCTCTGATGCATCGAATAAATAAGTTTGGTCTCAATATGTGCATGCCACAAATCTAGGAAAAAGCGACACTTGGAGGGAAAATTCTAAAACAAATTTGCATGTAACCATGGGCTGCTAAAATAGCTTCCTGAGTCGTGGGATACCTTTTGCATGTTGCCTATTGCTATTCTAGGAAGATAAAGTCCTGCATGCATGCAAGTCAATTTTCCTCGGTCCTAGGTGGAACTGGTCAACCCAACTGTCCATGTATGCTAGTGCTCAACTACTTCTAAAAAATGTGCATTCCTGACTGTAAGATGGGCTGAATTCCCAAGGGGATTGTGCAATTTTTGGGCCCAGTAGCTGACTACTACCCATATTTGTGAAAATCCTGGGCTGAACTGCTTGTTGATGGGAAAGATTGCGCAAATCGTATTCGAAGGGTTGGCTAGCAAGACTGCAAAATCCTGAAGCCTAGCAAGCTGTTAGAGGGAATTACACAATTCCTAGAGGGAAGGCTGGTTACCCTCCATAAATGTGCAAATTTCACTGGGAAACTACCCAACCTATAGCTAGACTAATTCCGAATGAGCAGCCTATGAGGAAAATGGATCAACTATGATCAACAGGATGCCTTTGTGCAAGGAAAGCACTGAAGCTTGAGTACTTGAAGAATCAAGAAAAAGTGATGTGTAAGGTTTGTAGGGAGGCTCCAGAAGAGGCTAAGGTAAAATTTTGGAGGGTGGTTGTAGCCGCTACTACACTATCTCAAGACCAGCTTCTCCTGAAAGGTTGAAAATCGATAAAGGAGTAGAAAAACAAATCATATTGCCTGATTATGACATGTTAGATGAATTGAAAAATGTCTATATAAAAATTCCTTTATTATAAGAAATAAAAGAAATATCAATTTTTGCAAAAGAAATTAAGGACTTAAGTATTAAAGGATCACAAAGAAAAAGAGAATAAATAAAAAGAATTCAACTGATCCAGGTGGATCTTCAAACAGTGACATGGAAAGTCTCAAAATTCAAGGTGGTAGAAAAGTAAGTATCCTGACATCAGATCAAAGTGCTCGTCACCCTGGTTTCAACAGTGTGAAAGGCACTCCAATTTGAGCTGATGATGGAGTTATCATGAAAAGAGGATTACCTTGTTCCTTTAGAAAAGGAGGAATTTTCACTAAAAGATGGCTTTAAGCCTTTGAAAGGAAAAATCGCAATCAGAGAAGTCCAAGAGGCGGGCTTAAGGAGGCGCAGTGGAACCCTCGACCAATGATCTCTGACTAAATCAAAATAGGAGGCAAGTAATGGCTAATATCAGCAATTTCATGCATGTGATATTGTAACCGGGCAGCACCGACATGCGATTGTGATATCAGCGATTGGTAGGACCAAGGACCAGGACCCTTGAGCCACAATGATGTGATACATTGATTAGATAGGGCCGATGTGATATGCTGATATAGGCAATATCGATGATCAGCGATCGATAGTTGACAATCCCCGCTAACATGATTATCGAACCAATGATATGTTGATTTACGATAAAGGGCTGGACCTGATGGGTCTATAAGCCCGATTTGATATATTTGAAGTCTGGTTAAAAGGGCTTTTGGTCAGATTTTGTTATGTTTCATGTATTATCGCTTGGAATGACAAAGGCCTATTTCCAAGGTTGGTTGTGCCTGCCGATCCTTCCATTCAATAACTATTATTCCAAGGAAAGTGACCTCTGATCTAGGTGCACTTGTAACCAAAGTAAGTGTTATAAAACCCAATGCATGAAGAAGTGCAGGGGAGAGGATTTTTAGCACGTAGTTCGAGGCAGGAGAGCTTTTAAGAGGGCCGATAGTGCATTTTCTCTGAATAAGACAAATCTTATATGTTTTCAGCCCCTCTCAATGCCACAGATGCATTGATGTTGTCCATTTCTCCATCCAAGGTCTCCATTTCACAGCCATGTTCTAGAATGGAGGTATAAGCCTCTTTTTATGTAACTGGTGATTGTAATTCTCTTCTTTTCATGCCATTTAATATATGAAGGCCTCCCCATTTATCGAGCAGGGCCCAAAGAGGAAGTCCGAGTTGGAAGAACTCCATTATCAAGTCTTGTTGTCTTGTTTTCGTGCTTTTGTGTGTTCCTTCTTCTTTTCTTATGTGCACATTAAATTCCTGTGTTAAGTTGCAATTTCTACACATGATTATTTTCATACATCTATAAGAAAAAGATCCCTGGATCAAGTGGTATCAGAGCAGGTATTTTTAGATGTGAATTTCATGTTTGTATTCTAACAAAATAAATACTCCAAAGAGGCAAAGGGGAATTAGAGCCTTTTGATCCCGAAGCAGGGCGTGCACAGCGAAGGAGAAACATGGTAGAAGATGAAGCTCATCTTGAAGAGGAGTGAAATTTCCACAAGACCCTCTATTCAATGGAAGAGAATATCAGTAAGTTGCTTTTAAGGCTGGAGAAAGTAGAAGAAAGAAACCCACAAGAACAAGGTTCAGCACATGGGAATGGTGGAGAAAAACCCCCTCCTTCTTCCACGAGTGAAGGTTCTCCTTCGTCTCACCACCATAATCGTAGAAATTCAAAGGATGCATCTAAGAAACCTTTCTTTAAATTAGATGTGAAATTTGATCTTCCCTTGTTTCATGGTGAAAGAAATGCAGAAAAGATTAATAATTGGATTAGGCAGATTCAGGTCTACTGTAGGATTCAGTGGATCATGGAGGATGAGGTAAATATTCAGCTGGCCTCTCTACGGCTGAGCAGCACCGATCTCGTTTTGTGGGAGAGAAAATTGTAGTGCAATAAGAATGTGGGTAACCTCTTTTCCTCATGGCCTGATTTTATTTCTGTGTCAAAGGAACATTTTTATCCCTTGGGATACAAGCAAAAAGCTTTAATGAATTGGCAGTATTTAAGGCAAGGCAAAGGTCAGGATGTTCAGAGTTTTACAAAAGAGTTTAAAAAGCAAGCACTGAATTTGGGTATTGCGCTTGATACACCTGAAGTTGTAACAAAGTATATTGGCTCATTGCATAGTTACATTATGCATTCATTGTTGTTGTTTGAACCAACCACTATTGACCCAACTAGCGTAAAGGCAATTCATATTGAGAACAAGGGGAAAAAAATGAAAGAGATGATAATTCCAGAAAATGACCTTTCAAACCTCCCAATTCCAAATTTAAAGCGAAATGGAAAGGAAAGGAGGAGAAGATGGTATTAGCCAAAGAAGGAGAAAGGTCGTATTGCAATCACTGCAAAAATGAAGGCCATGATGACAATCACTATTGGAAACAGCACCCAGAAAAGTGTCCAAAGAAGTATGGAGGAAAGGGGAAGTAGAAGATAGTGGCAACTGCGCAACAAGACCTTGGATCAGATTTCGAAGATGAAGCATTAATCACAGCTGTGGGAACAAAAGGTACTCTTACACCTCATGTTAATTCTGAATCACATGAAGGCACTAGTTCTGTAAATGAGTCCCTTCCTCATGATCGAAAGAGAACTGAACTGTTTCATATCAAAGTTGTTGTAAATCATACTAAAGTTGAAACTCTATTTGATACTGGATACCAAGCAAATTTAATCACATAATCCCTGGTAAAAAAATCGGCTTAGAAACAAAATCACACCTAAAACCTTACCCGCTTTGATGGATACATGTTAAAGCAAAACTGAATGTAACCAAGCAATGTAAAGTAAAATTTGTAATCGCTTCTAAGCAAGTGGATTGTTAGTGCTCAAATCTACCTTAGGCTGAAATAAGGTAAAACTCAAGGCTACATCAAACCATGCTCAGCCTCGTAGCTAGCCCTACGAGGACAAGAGAGGGCTCTCTCTAGGTCAATCTCGGTAAATATAATCGATGAGGCTCGAGATGACTAAAACAAAAGCTAATTTTAGGCTAGGTATGAAGTACAAGGAGTTTGAAGTTGATTTTTTAGGGTTTTTGTTGAATCTAAGGGAAAGGCAATTTTGGGTGCGGGGATGAGACATAGTTTTTGCAGAGGTCCGATTGGGGCAAGATAGGCGATCATTTTGATGCCTTTAAAGAGAATGAATGGATAGATCTGACTGGTGAGAGGTTAAGGAGAGCAAGAAACTTTCAAGGATTCTCCATAAATAGATGAAAACATGGAAAATCAAACAAACTTAAAGGCAGAGCATAGCAAATTATGGATTCTACCTTAACACTTCATTTGTTCAATTGCAGAAGAAAGAGAAGGAAAGTGATACACATAAACAACTTACAAATACTGAATGAAGCACACCATCAACAAATAAAGCCATATGAATCCCAAACAGTGTTGCAAAACCTTGGTCTTTCCTTTGCCAAAATGCAGATAAAATATGTATAATAGAGTGTCAATCTTTTCCCAAGAGTCCAACCCTGAAAATGACTAAGAAAATACATAATATAGGCAATCCAACCCATTCCCTTACCTCTAGGGGTCGATCTCCTCCTTCTAGGAGCAGTTTGAACAAATTCTAAACATGGAGCAAGAATCTAGGTGACCAATACAACCTGCCTCTAAAAAGAAGGAAACTGATTCATTACATTAATTTCTTGCTAATTTGTGAATGAATCATCTAGAAGAAGGTAGATAAGTGCCATGTTACCTTAAATACATCAAATTACATCATGTTGGGTCAAAAACTTCATCAAGGAGTGAAACTGGTGAAAAGTAGCCGAATTCCTGAGCTGAAGGTGAAAAATTGGCCAAAATCCTCTATGCGCAGTGCACTTTGCCAGCTGATTTTGAGGCACTTCCCGACACCAAAATTGAGCTCACGATAGCTTGTTGGAAAGCTCCAGATGTCTACTTTCCAACCCAAGTATAATTTGCCAATTTGGAGCTCATTTGTCCCCTCAAAACTTAATTCTCCCAGAGGTACTTCCTGCTGTGGCAAAAGGTGGCAGCAAGGTGGTTTTCATGATGTTTTTGGACCTTTTGACCATCCAGATCTCGATGAAATGCCTCGGCAATAGCTGAGCATGTGTAATTCTTCATGAAAAATCCAAAAATACAAGCCATTTGTCATTTGGACCTCCCAATCTTGTGGGCCGTGCGCGGCGCACTGCGCTTTGAACCAAAAAACCTGTTTTGCAAGCCAAAAATTTCAAAATGACAAAAATTTCTCCGAATTTGCTCAAATTCGGAGTGAATACCCTCCATCATGTGTTATTCTCAGCCAACGAAGCATCGACCAAAACTCGAAGTGGATCCAACCTCTTCCGCCATTTTGGTGCTTGGCTTAACTGCTTTTTCAACATCTTCACTCTTGCTTTGTTGACATGCACGCGAGCCCAATAATGATGTTTCATGTGACAGAGCATGTCTTTTTCTCTATTGGCCTTCGCCAGCAACTTCTCTAAGTGAATGTTGACCCTCTCGAGCCAAATCTCCCGATTAACCTCTACCTCCTGCTCATAAACTGAATCTGTGTCTGACAATGGCTTTGGTATCAAGATGTCTGTGATATGTATAGTGATATAGGTGTGGGGAAGTCAAACTTCAATGCATACTCAAAACTTTAGTAATTTTGCCACAACATCAAACAAACCATGCCATATTTAACAATGCTCTATTTTTAATGAATTTACAAAAACGGTCCCCTTTTGATAAATGAGCAAAATACAATGTGTGCTCTTTGGAATGTTTGACTAGGGTGCACAAATGAGTAAGGAGTTGGTTTTGTCATCAATGAAGGATGAGAGACATCTTACTAAACCACCCACATAGTTTAAAACAATTTAAGGGATGCCTTTGTTATGAACCTAGGGTTTCATTTTCCAAGAGCCAATACAACAAATTTCCCATCTTGAAACACACTTCAAACATTATAACATTGACTGAGCAGCAAGGAAATACCTACTTGCAAGTTTTGGAGTGGATTTGGTATGATTTGGGTGCATGAACCAAGTTTTTCTATTGTTGTAACCCAATGCGCAACGCGCAAACCTAATGCGCAGCGAACCCTTCTATGCGCAGTGCCCTTGTTAATTTACACTGGCTCAAACTGCCCAATGCGCAACGCACCTCTCTATGCGCAGCGCACACTTTCTATGCGCAACGCACTTTTGCAGGAGGCTTTTGGAGGCCTTCCCAGTGTCCAAATCAGGCGCAGGATAGCTTGTTGGAAAGGTCTTTTGGAGTTTAGTTGAAGTCAAGGGAAAGGCAATTTTGGGTGCGGGGATGAGACACAATTTTTGCAGAGGTCTACTTGGGGCAAGGTAGGCGATTGTCATGATGCTTTTAAAGAGAATGAATGGCTAGATATGACTGGTGAGAAGTTAAGGAGAGCAAGAAACTTTCAAGGATTCTCCATAAACAGATGAAAACATGGAAAATCAAACAAGCTTAAAGGCAGAGCATAGCAAATTATGGATTCTACCTTAACACTTCATTTGTTCAATTGCAGAAGATAAGAGAAGGAAAGTGATACACATAAAAAACCTACAAATACTGAAAGAAGCACACCATCAACACATAAAGCCACCTAAATCCCAAATAGTGCTGCAAAACCCTGGTCTTTCCTTTGCCAAAAATGCAGATAAAATATGTATAATACAGTGTCAAGCTATTCCCAAGAGTCCAACCTCTCCAACCTCTGAAAATGATTGAGAAATTACATCATGTAGACCACCCTAACCCCTTTCCTTACCTCTAAGGGTTGAGCTCATCATTCTAGGAGCTGTTTGAACTAATTCTAAACAAGGAACTGAAATCTAGGTAGTCAAACAACTTACCCCTATATGCTAGGAAACTAATTCATTCATTTAATTTTCACTTTTTAGTGAATGAATCCTCTAGAACAAGTAAAAATGTGCCAAAATTACATCACAAACATCAAATTACATCAAGCTGGGTCAAACACCACATCAAGAGGTGAAACTAGTCATAACTGGCCAAAATTCTGAGCTGGAAGGTGAAAATTTGACCAAAAATCCCTATGCACCACGTGCGTGAGCTCTACGCGTCACGTGCCTTTCAGCCTGATTTTGGGGCACTTTCCGACATCCAAATTGAGCTCGGATTGACTTGTTGGAAAGCCCTGCCTATCTACTTTCCAACCCAAGTGGAATTTTGCAATTTGGTGTCCATTTGCCCCTCCAAAAGTGCATTCTCCTGGAAGTACTGCTTGATGGTGCAAAAGGTGGCAGAAAGGTGATTTTCATGGTGTTTTTGGCTCTTTTGATCATCCAGAACTTGATGAAATGCTTTCGCAATAGCTGAGCATGCATAACTTACCATGACAAACCCAAAAATATAAAGTTTTCCTCCAGCAAGTGTCCCAATCATAAGCGTGCGCGTCGATGTGCTATGCATTGAGCTGAAAAACCTATTTTGCAAGCCAAAAATTTCAAAATGACAAAATTTTCTCCAAATTCCTTTAAATTTGGGCTGAAGGTGCCTCATCAAGTGCCATGCTCAGCCAAAGAAGCTTTGACCAAGATTCAGAGCCGATCTTGCCTTTTACTCCGTGTCAGTGTCTTCCTCGTGCATGCAGTTCATTGATGGAATCACTGTCTTGTTTTGTATTATGAATCTTTCCATCTCCATGGTGTTTGAAACAAGGTGTATGTTTGGTTTGGAATAACTTGTCATAATCAATCCATGCAAAGCTTATAAGATGATCAAACATGCAGCTCAAATAATGATCCAAGCATATTGGGCAATTTTGGAGCAAAATTGTGAAGTTTTTGGGCTTGTTGGTTGTATGCACCGCATGCCTGCCAACACGCTGTGTGCCTCTGATGCACTTTGGCAGTGTATTTTTACACTATGTAAACTTGCCCAACGCGTCGTGCACCTGTGATGCGCCTCGCGCCTGCCCAACGCATCGTACGCCACATAGTGCATTTTACAGGAGGCTTTTGGAGGCCTTCCTGATGTCAACATTAGGCACAGGATAGCTCGTTGGAAAGGTATTTGAGTCTAATTTCTAACCCAACCAAAATTATTCAATTTGGAGTTCATTTTCCCTATCAAAAATCAAATCTCCCAAGACTGATCAAAATTTGCCAAATGAGGCTGCCTCAAGGCAGAGTTCTGTTGCAGTCAACTTTTGAATGCATTCCTCAACTCCCAATTGAGCTCATGATAGCTCATTGGAAATATCGTTTTGTCTAGTTATCCTTTGGCTCATCAAGAAAGTTATTTGACCAACCATGCTAGGAGAAAACTTGATTTTCCCAAGGTCACTTTAGAGGTGCATCAATTCTCCCGAGATGATTGTATTTTTGACATTTCTCTAAAACCATGACACCTGTGTAAAAAGTGAATGAGGTTTTTCTTCCTTGGCCTATTTTGGACAAACACCTCTCTCAATTTTGTAAAATTCATCTTTGATTGCTCTGAAACATCTTTTGAGTGAAACTTGTCCCGATGTGTGAAACAAGGGATTTTGTCGAAATGAAGCGAAATGAAGGGGATAAGGGGCTTCTAAATTCTTGGGGAAATTTTTGGAACTAGGGAAGGATGTTAGGAAGTAGGGGAAAGTGGAATCTTAGAGATTGAGTGAGGGGAAGGGTTCCAAAAGGGCAAAACACAGGCCCAACCTAGAAAATTGCCAAGTTGTAGCAAGAAACTAGTGTTTGTGCAAAAATGAGGAATTTGGGGGATCTCAGTGATGGGAAGTGTTTAATAAGGTACATTAAGGATAGGGGAAGGTGTGTGAACATTAGGATATAAGTTTTTTTGATGATTTGACCATCCAAGAGAAATTACCTCCAAAACCCTAGGAGAGGGAAATGGACCTTACCTAAGCACAACTGAAGCATGAAAAAGCTGTAAAATGACCCAATGGAACTTGACATGATGATGAAAACCCTCTGAATAATGGTACACTCAGTTGAATGGTGACATGAACCGACATTTGGACAACTTTGACAGGAGTAAAAACAACCCCTAGACCTAATGCCTAGTGACCAAATTTTGCTTGAAGACTCTTTGAAATGACAAAATTTGACCTTGACACCTTAAAATCACTTTGTAAGAGCATGTTTGATCATTGAAGGAAGACTGCAAAGACTGACACTAACATTGGCTCCAATGGGGATGGTAGCTCCTTGGAGGTGCCAAGAATGGCAGATCTTTGGGAGAGCAGACAATGCCTTCATCCATTAGGCAATGGAGTCAAGACTCAAGCTAAAATGCATGACTGAAAACCGACACAAACTAACTTAACAACAAGACAGAAAACTGGCTCACAAATGACTCATGACTGACTTAACTAAAACAAGAACTTACAAAGCTTATTTGAAGGGCAGCAATCCATCGAGATTTGAGGGCTTCAAATCATGATGACAACCACCTTCATACTAATGAAATATGTACAATCATGTGTAATGAGATTTCCAATGTAACCAATCCAATAGATGGCTACATACCAAATTTCTGCTCTCACTTTTCTCGAGCAAGCGGAACGATGTACATGTAGGCAACTCACAATAACCACTGAAACCAAGGTTTATGATAACGAACCAGGCAACATTTATCTTCTCTAGTGCTTGCCAAAGGATGCTGAAGGGATCTTGATAATCCTGAAGCACTATCTTGTCTTGAGATCGAGCAGCAAAAATACAAGTACTCTCTTCATTCTGATCTGAAAGAACAATTGATTTCCGAGGGATAGGAATGCACAAAGAAGTATGTGCTTCTGCCATCTGAGTGTTAGCTGTAGGTTCCTTGACCATGAGAAATCCTGGCATATTGTCTCTCTCAAGCTCATACTCCTCATCTTCATGGTCTAGGTCATTCTTAAACAAAAAACAATCTTCAAGATTGACAGCCTTATCATCTTTGTGAAAGAAAATATTATATGTTTACTGTTCTATAAAACTGATTAAAAGGTCATCATCATTTTCAAAAGAGGAAGATATTTCACCAACACTTTCTTGACCATGTGTGCACTGCAAATCTGCTTTAGCTTGGGCGGTAACATGACCTTTCAAGAGTTGATCTATCTCATCTTTAGACAAAGGAGATAATGTTTTTTGTTTTCTTTTGCTCAAACAGTAATTGTCTTCATATGACATGGTAATCAAATTATCATTTACCACTGAGTTATCAAAAGAAGATTTCTCACTTACATGAACAAAGATCCCATCTTGTTGTCCATGAAATGACCGGATTACCTCCTCATGAAGGCTTTGGTCAATAACTTTGTCTTCTTCATTCCAGATGATCTCAACAACAGAACTCTCCTTCATGGGATTCAGAACAAGGTTGTCTTCGTCATCACGATCTGAATCTAGTTTTGAAATGGCTGACTTGACTTTATCACATTCTGAAATTGAAACTTGACTTTCATGCATGTTGTCTTCTTCTATGGACAGATCTGGAATAAAACCTTCTCCTTGATCATCTTCCACTGTACTTAGATCTTGATCCAGCTGTAAAGTTTCTTGAGCATCTTGATGAGTATCTTCTAAGTTCTCTTTATGCTGGTGAAAGGGATTCTCATACAGAGCCTCCATGATCTCATCATCCATGAAATTATCATCTTCGTAATATTTCTCAAGGCTTTCAATAAAAGTAGAAGCATTTTTCCAACAGTCATGAACTAATTTTAATGATGGGTAAGATACTTGATATCTTTCAATGAACAGAGCATGAAAATCCTTTAAACAATAAATACAAGCCAGCGGCAAATTTTCATACCAAGATTGGACTTCACCTTCGAGAGTGGCCAGGAATATCTTCATCAAGCAATCTTCAGGAAAATCCACTTTCAACTTGCGAATATGCATATGAAATCTAACTAGATGTAAAGCAGCATCTTTCTTACCATCATTGTTAAACGCAGGTAGATTCCTTGACCAATCTACCTTGGGCATCTTATTCGAAAAACCTGGAATGTGATCTCGGCTCATGGGAGCGTATCTTCTCATGATTCGGTCCATCTTGAAAATCTCACGACTACTGATCTCCCTGCAGTGAAGTCGCCATGAAGCATTGATTTCTAGATTTTTCAGTGAATGGAGTCGCCAGGTGAATGTTTTCAGCCTTCTGATGTCTGACCATTGTTCACCATCAACCATCAGATCTAAACTTGATACACGTACTAGGGCAATTTATAAGTTAAGTGTTACAATTACAAGCTACACCGGAGATCGACTGAAGTAGTGTTTATCTACTATGCACTCGCAGAGAAAGAGCAGTTCGAAGGCTACCTGGCATGACTTCAGACTCCGTCTATAGCTTATAGAACAATTAACACCAACAAGCAAACGAGTTCTTCCCCAGTATGGTCGCCACTATGTTAGCACTCAAATATACCTTAGGCTAAAATGAGGTAAAACTCAAGGCTACATCAAGCCACGCTCAGCCTCGTAGCTAGCCCTACGAGGACAGGAGAGGGCTCTCTCCGAGTCAATCTCGGCAAAAGGTAATAAATGAGGTCGAGATGACTAAATTGATAACTAATTTTAAGCTAGGTATGAAGTACAAGTAGTTTGAAATTGATTTTTTGAAGTTTTGTTGAATTCAAGGGAAAGGCAATTTTGGGTGCGGGGATGAGGCACAGTTTTTGCAGAGGTCTACTTGGGGCAAGATAGGCGATTGTTTTGATGCCTTTAAAGAGAATTGAATGGATAGATCTAACTAGTGAGAGTTTAAGGAGAGCAAGAAACTTTCAAGGATTCTCCATAAACAGATGACATGGAAAATCAAACAAACTTAAAGGAAGAGCATAGCAAATTATGGATTCTACCTTAACACTTCATTTGTTCAATTGAAGAAATAAGAGAAGGAAAGTGATACACATAAACAACTTACAAATACTAAAATAAGAACACCATCAGCACATAAAGCCACATGAATCCCAAATAGTGCTGCAAAACCCTGGTCTTTCCTTTGCCAAAAATGCAGATAAAATATGTACAATAGAGTGTCAAGCTATTCCCAAGAGTCCAACCCTAAAAGTGACTAAGAAAATACATAATATAAGCATGCCAACCCATTCCCTTGCCTCTATGGGTCGAGCTCATCATCCTAGGAGCTGTTTCAACCAACTCTAAACAAAGCACTACAATCTAGGCAGTCAAAACAACTTGCCTCTATAAGGTAGGAAACCAATTCATTCATTAAATTTTCACCTTTTAGTGAATGAAACTTCTAGAATAAGTAACTAAGTGTCAAAATAACATCATGTTTCATTAATTACATCAAGAGGAGTGAAAAATCACATCATAAGTCAAAACTGGTCAAACTGGCTGCATTTCCTGAGCCGAAGATGAAATTTGTGCCAAAAAACCCTGTGCGTCGCGCGCCTGAGCCCTATGCGTCGTGCGCCTTTCAACCTATTTTTGGGGAACTTCCCGGCATTCAAATCAAGCTCACAATAGCTGGTTGGAAAGCCCTGGATGTCTGCTATCCAGCCCAAGTGGAATTTTGCAATTTGGAGCTCATTTGCCCACTCAAAATGTAATTCTCCCGGAAGTACTTCCTTCTAGTGCAAAAGGTGGCAGAAAGGTGATTTTCATGGTGTTTTTGAGCCTTTTGGTCACCCAGAACTTAATGAAATGCTTTGGCAATAGCTAAGTATGTATAATTCATCATGAAAAACCCAAAAATGTAGAGTTTTCCTCCAACAAGTGTCCCAATCTTAAGCGTGCGCATCGACGCGCTACGCGTTGAGCCAAAAAAACCTGTTTTTAGGACAAAATTTTCAAAATGACAAAAAATTCTCCGAATTTGCTCAAATTCAAAGTGAAGACCCCCTATCATGTATTGTGCCCCGCCAATGAAGCCTCGGCCAAAATTTGGAGTGGATCGGGCTTTTTCCGCCGTTTTAGTGCTTTGCTCAATCGCCTCTTTAGGATCTTCATTTTTGCTTTGCAAACATGCATACGAGCCCAATAGTGAGTTTTCATATGACGAAGCATGTCCTTGTCTCTGTTTGCCTTCACCAACAATTTCTCCAAATGAATGTTCACCTGGATGAGCATAGACTCTCGATCAATTGGTGTCAAATCACCGGGTCTCTTTCGGGCCAATTCTCGATCTTCCCAGATTTGCCGCAGCTCATAAAGTGTATGTTCATCTTCTAGCTGTTTGTTGTGCTGATCCAAGTAGTTAATCACCCACTTAGCCATCTGCAATTTCTTTTGCAGCGAGTCATTCTCAGCCCTTTGCTCTTGGATGATCTCCTTTAGCTCCGAGCTAGGAGAGCTAGCATCAACGTCAATGATATTCGTGTCCCGACCTCCTGAAGGACCTTCATCATACATGGGCCTCTTGCCCCTATCCTGGATCTGTACCTATGCTGAAGAAGAAGGCGAGACCCCTTCCACATGATGTGGAGATAATACTCACTGTGTTGATGAAGTCAACGAGATCCCTTCCACCCCGGGTGGAGATAGTACTCGTCGTGTAGATGCAAATAAGGCCCTGTGGCCTCGCTGGTATGTCACATATGGAGGAGCACTTATATGCTCAGTCTTAGGAATGTGTGGTTGGTGTGAAGGTGCTCCCTCATCATGAACTATCTCAGGAGGCAACTGTAACGCTGAGAAGTAGTCACGGGAGATGAAATCCTCCCATGTAATGCCCTGTTGTGCCAATTGATGCATCATTATGATTTTGATCAACGCGTAATGATAAATGCTCTTATGCTAATGTGTTGGGCTCTTCCTTTGTACTAAAGTCACCATCCTCTCTATGTTGCGACACATGAAGTACGGAATGTTCATCATACGTACCCTCGTGAAATGCATCAACAAACGGACATGGTACGCATAGAGACGCGAGAATCTGCCCTCGCAACTGAAATATCGAATTATGAGTTTCATCAATGGTGCAAACTCATCCCTCAGGAGTCTGAAAGGAAAAACTGTGCTCAAGTGTCTCATATACCCGGGTTTGATGTATGGCTCATAGTAGAATCTATCTAACTGTTGGCGTTTGCTCCATTCCTCCCCTAAATTTGGTATCCCGATGGCCTGAGCAATAGTCTCTGGTGACAAGGTGAAATCCACTCCGGTAAGGTTTACATGACCATCATGTAAATGTAGAACAAATAAATGGACTAGTTCCCGATGATGCTGAGTTTGTGAGATCATCTCACAGTATTGGAAACATGATTGACGCCAAAAACAATCCATTGCAAGTGGGCAAGCTTGCAATTGAGCCAAAGAAGTAGGCTCCTCCCTGACATGTTGACCACTTTTGCCACCTTTGTGATACCTCCGTGGCACATTTGGCACATTTACCTCCGGTGTAGAATCAATGTCATACTCCTGCTCATACACTAACTCGGTCTCTGACATGACTTTGAAAACAAGATAGCTGGAATATATATGTTGATGTATAAATTGTGTGTACAATTGACTGTAAATTGTTCTTTGCTCTAAAAATGCTTGTGACCAAGGGGACACAAATGCACAAGGGAATATTAGGAAAGGGAAAACATTAGGGAATTAGGGAATTTGGAAATAAAAACAAGGGAATTAGGGAAGGAAAGGGAAATGAAAATCTTGGATTTTGGGGTTTTGAGATGTTAGGTAGGGATAATGTGTTTTTTAATAGAGGTGAGGGACTAGGATTTGAGGGATTATAGTGTAGGATTAATGAGTGAGTTAATGGGGAAAAATAATGGTGAATTTGGGAATGGGAAACAAAGGGAAATGGGAAAAAATTACAACCTTGGTTACACTCTGTTTTTGAACCATACAGCAATTTTTTGCATTCAAACCCTACAGCACTTTTCATTGAGAAAGGAGGGATTTCCAATTCGGATTTCTAAGGAAAACATATCATGAATCCATTACATTAACCTTTCAAAAGCCAAGAACAAGTAATGGATATGAGCCTACCTGCAAATTTGTGCGGAGAGGAGGCGATTTGATGCTTTTCCAAACAAATTTCGGGCTTAAAACCCAGTGCACCGCGCGCCTCACCCAACGTGCCACGCGCCTCTGATGCGTCGCGCGCGTGTATTTTTACATTGTGGCTTTGTGCCCAGTGCAGCGCGTGCCCCTGATGCGCCGCACGCCTAGTCCAGTGCGTCGCACGCCCCTGAAACTGCTCTAACTTCCTCTCAAATTCACAAATTCGCTTTGAAATGATGTTCTTCACTCTTGGCATGCAAAATGAGTTGAAAATGTAGTGAAATATCTTTATAAAGACTCCCTTTTGATTTTTGCTTGGTCCATAACCCATTTTGTAATGTTTTGTCATTGACACTTTTTCAGGATTAATAGACTTCTAAACTTTTTGGTTTCCTCCTTAAATTTGGTTGAAATAATGATTTTCTTTGACAATTTTTTGCAGGGATCGATTTGATATGATCTGGCAAAGGAGACCAAGGTTGTGCCTGGACATTTCAAGAATTGAAATTTTTGAAAATTTATTACAAAAATGAGATGACGACTTATCTTCAAAATAGAGTTTTGAAGAGAAGTCTTAATTTATCTGTATAATGATGAAAATTATTGAGGTAACCATCTATCGAGGACATCCCTCTGGCCTGCTGGTCTTCTTAGACTTTGCAAAAAAAAATTGACTCAACCCTAGACCTAATGACCGAGAACTATTTTCATGACCTAGAAATTTGAAATAGGACTGTAAACGATCTTTCAAGACTTGCTTTTATGAATAGACTTGAACCAGCAGTGCCAAGCATGAGGGGAATGAGTGACACAAACCATCCCGTCAGAGTTATGGCATGCCTAACGAAATGTAACTGATCGAAACTGATGAGACACCTAAACATGAAATGCAAAAAAGAGCTTTGATCTCTGACGGAGGGATAACTAAACCGGCTCTAACACGTAATATGCGTCCGATCACCCTTTCAACAGATAGTCTGATCACCTCCGGACTTCAACTGTATTAAGTTATCATTCATAACTTCATCGGGTCCATTTTTCAATTACTGTTTACGGTTTTGAAGCCATGTGAAAACCACTTCTGCCTATGAAAACTACTTCACCCTTCTGCCAACACGTGGGTTAAACTCCGCCGCTCATCTTCTTAAATCCATTCTACACGACTTAATCCTAGCTGCTTATCACAAACAATCTCGTTCGTTGATCTAACAGATCCAACTACTCCTATGCACATTTACTTCATTCCTTTGTGCCTTTACTTCTTCTCTTTTACGTGGTTTCTCAAGGTTCTTATGTAGTTTTGGTTTCCTCCAGGGTTTCTGGTCTTTGATTGTTCTGCAACACAACTCCCTCTTGGACTTACTCCACGTACTCTTAAAAATTGTCACTCTTGAACTTCACATTGATCCTTCAATCTTTCTTCTTCTTTTTGTTCTACTTGAACTTCACCTGCATACATATACTATGCAGAATTACACTAATTCATACACAATTCATAACTCCATTAATCAATAGACACCACACAATTCAGGAATCAAATTCTCTATATTGATAAATAAATATTTACATAAGAGTCTCTCTCTCTCGCCTGATTTTCAATATCAGTGGCCTCTGTTTTCCTACCTGCTCGTAGGCTTACAATCAAACATATCTAACTCTCAACTAATTCCTTAGTTAGCTAACCCCTAACTAGCTAACCCCTTTTTATGCCTTTTAGGCTTACACCTATACAAAAGGATTCTATAACCAATTCCTGGTTTAGATCCATAACTTTCTCAAAAAAAATCCTAAAATATCTTCTTTATCCCTAAGGATCCTCCTTAGTTCCTCAAATTATGAAACCAACTCCTAATTTAAGATTTACAACTGATTCCCAAATCTTTCAACTATCCTAAATCTCTCATGTTCTCCAACATTCGAGAACATTTACAAATATGCCTCACAATACTTAATTAATTCCTATTCTCATTAAAATCACTGAAAATCCTAAATAATTACATTAATTTAACACTTAGGAAACGAACTTCCTTAAAACACAAGACCTCCTATGTCTACTAAAATACAATGATCTTTCTGAGTTGAATGCTCCTGCATCATACTCCCAAGGTAGAAAACATTCATGATCTCCTGATCATGTGTCTTCATATGTTGATAGGAAACCTCCAGGGCCCCAAACTTTAGTTTGTAGTTGTCTGAAAGCTTTGCACCTTTGCTGTTGTCGTATGTCAGTTGTTTTCTGTTTCATCTTCCTCTCCTTGTCAATCAGTTTCAAGTTATGATTGATCACACTTCCTGCTGCTGTCAATTTTCTCATTCTGGACTGCTTCATCACTAATTGCCATAATTCTTCAATCTCCATCTCTAGCATATCCTTGGGCTGGTCTATACTCTACCACTTACTGCTACCTCTTTCTCTTTGTCTTCGGTTGTTGCTGTTGTTCACTAACTTCAGCACCTTCACATTCTGCATTTCACTACACATTTTCCATTCATATTTAAACTTTTGATTACTTTCTTCAGCTTTTTCTACTTCAGCTTCTGCTATTACTCTTGATATTTCTCCAAGTACTGCTGTAGATATTGCTTCCACCCAAAATTCTTGAACATCCTTGAAGATATCTCCCGCTGCAACATCTAATTTCTGCATCAAATCCTAACTTTCCAGCATTCTTTCCAGCAATTGAACATCTTTGTTCCATGGATTAAATACCTCCATAGAATCCTTTTCTTTCATCATTTTTACTTGGCTACTCATCTGTGCCAAATTTCCTCCAGCATTTGCAACTAAATCTGCACTCACAAAACAATTGTTAAAATAAAAATCATAAGGCTTTTGTGCCTCTTCTTCTTTTGGCAACACATCAGTATGCTTCTCTGACTCCTCCTCCTCTAGCAGCACATCAATATGCTGACTCAACTTCTCTAAAGAATTCTCTAAAGTATTCTCAAGGCTAGCAATTAGTCTCTCCTCCACACCACCTGCTTCAATGATGTCTTTCTACTCTTATCCACTCTAGTGAACTCCTTCCTCTGCAACCATACTGTCATACTCTGAATTTCCCAGCAAATACTCCAGCAATTCAATTTCTCTGTTACACTTCATATGTACTTCATCATTACTTATGATTCCTACGTTTATACACAAATTATTAGTTTGAAAATTACAAGGTTCAACAGTCTCAACTGTTGTCTCGCATATTAGCTCTTCACACTGAATTTCATCTCCTTTTTTCACAAGAAAATTTTTCTGTGTTGTAGCAGCTCCAAATATCAGTGTATTACTAAATTCTTTCTACTGCAATAATTCACTTATTTTCTCATTCAAGAGACATTCTCCATCATTCTTTACTTCAGAGTTTTTATCTTCTGAAAGATACTCTTCCATACTTTTGACAGCTTCAAAAGATTTCTCATCCTTTGCAAAACCTGTAATCATATCAAAAGTATTAGATTCAAATATACAACGTTTTACATCCTCCTGCTGATCTGAATTTTCCCAACAATTCAGAAAATCATCAATAAGTCCTTCCTCAGCAAAGTAAACTTCTTGTTGTCTTGAATGCTCCAGGTCTTTCACAGATCTCCCATCTTCATCTTCACCCAAAACCTCACCCTGTTCTAGTTCACAAATGGAAACTTCCATTTCCAACTCTGCTTCTCTGAGTTTTTTCATCAGCCATTTCGCCTGCCTCTGTTGTAGCCTTCTCTGTAACTTAGACCACTTCACTAGCTTTTTCTTCAAGACCTAACCTAGTCTTTGGTTTTCCTCTAGTATTATCTTCAATACATTGAGTTGTTATTTTAACTCAGCAATCTCCTTGTCAATTTCCTCTTGACTCATTCTCTTTCCATTTGCCTTGGAATCCTCCTTCTTCACTTTTCTTCTGTTGTGGTTTTCCTCAGAACCTCTACTATGACTATCAGTAGTCATCTTCTTCTCCATCTCTATGAGTTCCTCACTCACTCACTATGAGTTGTACAAGTCTCTCGAACAGCAAGTCCTCCCTGCTGCATGATACCTCACTAAGCTTCTCTCCTCTAAGCTCAGTCTTTTGGCATCTCTCTAGTTCTCTCCTCTCGAACCATATGGGCACTCCATGCTCTAGACTTCAACTCATCTGCACTTTTGAGAATACAATTGTCCTCTTGTATTTCAAATACAAATTAAATACTAGGTTCTGCCACTCTCTCTCATAAACTTTTACTGACTTCCTTCATCACTACTCTTCAGGTTGTGATCTTCTTGCTGAGATGTTTCACTAATTGTTGTTACCTACATATCAATGATATTTAAACCAAAGATCATTCCAAACTTTCAAAAGCTTGCTCTTCAGTTTCCTTCAGAGAACACTTTTGTCCCCTCTGTCCAACCTTTAGTCAGATTCTTCAGGTTCACTGCCACTTGTTTTTCCAGTCTTTCATTCACTTTTTTCTTTTAGAACATATACATCTTTCTTTATTGTCTACTTCTATCAATCTTTAATCTATCTTTAACTTGCAAAACTCAAACCAGAGTTAAGTAAAACAATACCTATATGATTCCATAGGTAATCTCTATCCACTCTTCACATTCGAGTGAATCTCCATTTTCCTCAAGAAAACAAACATCATTGTGTTTTCTTTATTCTTCTGCAATCTCTTCTTAAGAGTATCACTTACTCTCATCTTATGTCATGCCTTCTACTTATCAGATTCAAATAACCTGATCTTCTCTTGTCTACATACACATCTTTAAAACATAACACAGAATTTCCTTATTCTGCTCTGATACCAAATGACGCAGCCTAAGCTGACTTTACCCACAGTATGCATATAAAATGCATCATCTATTATGTCCCAGGAATTTTAATTTCCCTGCCTAGTCTTACCTTCACAAATTAAGGCTTTAGGCTTCTTAATTAAACTTCATGCGGAAAAGTTTCATGTGATTAACCTAAAGTCTAAACTTTAATAACTCTTTAATCCCGCTTTATTTCTATTATAACTCTCCTATAATAGAAATATACCATAAACCACTTAACCTTACCTTTCCACCTTTCCATGACCTTTGCACATTTACCGATGCTCACCTTATCGTGTTCAACCTCCATCGTTGATTTCTCTCCACCATATCAACAGCTATCGTGAGATCTCCATTCATCCTCTAGAACCCAACCAAATTTAATTTTCATTGATAAACACATCGATTCCTCTCAGATTATTAACCTATGCGCACTTTTCCGCTCGATTACCATCCAATCCATCAACCCATGGATGGTCCTGATCACTGGAACTCAATGAAGATTTAACCCCGCTACATAAACTCTCATCGGGTCTGATTTCCAAATTAAACCCCGTGCTTGTTTGCACGCGATATGTGTCCAATCACCCTTTCAACGGATGGTTCGATCACCTCCGGACTTCAACTGATTAAGTTATCGTTCATAACTTCATCAGGTCCATTTTTCAATTACCATTTACGGTTTTGAAGCCATGTGTAAACCACTTCCGCATACGAAAACTGCTCCATCCTTCTGCCAACACATGAGTTAAACTCCACCACTCATCTTCTTGACTCCATTCTACACGTTTTAATCCTGGCCGCTTATCGCAAACAATCTCGTCCGTTGATCTAACTGATCCAACGACTCCTGCGCACGTTTACTGCATTCCTTCGTGCCTTTACTTCTTCTCTTTTACGTAGTTTCTCAAGGTTCTTATGTGGTTTCGGTTTCCTCTAGGGTTTCTAGTCTTTGATTGTTCTACAACACAACTCCCTCTCGGACTTACTCTACGTACTCTTAAACACTATCACTCCTGAACTTCACGTTGATCCTTCAATCTTTCTTCTTCTCTGTGTTCTGCTCGAACTTCACCTGCATACATATACTATGCAGAATTACACTAATTCATACACAATTCATAACTCCATTAATCAATACACACCACACAATTTAGGAATCAAATTCTCTGTATTGATAAATAAATATTTAGATAAGAGTCTCTCTCTCTGGCTTGATTTTCAATATCAGTGGCCTCTATTTTCCTACCTGCTCGTAGGCTTACAATCAAACCTATCTAACTCTCAACTAATTCCTTAGTTAGCTAACCCCTAACTAGCTATCCTCTTTCTAGCTAACCCCTTTTTATGCCTTTTAGGCTTACATTTATACAAAAGGATTCTATAACCAATTCCTGGTTTAGATCCATAACTTTCTCAACAAAAATCCTAAAATCTCTTCTTTATCCCTAAGGCTCCTCCTTAGTTCCTCAAATTATGAAACCAACTCCTAATCTAATATTTACAACTGATTCCCAAATATTTCAACTATCCTAAATCTCTCATGTTCTCCAACATTCGAGAACATTTACAAATATGCCTCACAATACTTAATTAATTCCTATTCTCATTAATCACTCAAAAGCCTAAATAATTACATTAATTTAACACTTAGGAAACCAACTTCCTTAAAACACAAGACCCCCTATGTCTACTAAAATACAATGATCTTTCTGAGCTGAATGCTCCTGCATCAGATGGCTTCCGCTAAGCCCAAAGTCTCTTGAAGAAATATGACATCCACCTGCTCTTTGCTAAGAAGCCTCTGAAATTTTAGTTTTTTTCGGGACTAGCTAACCCACGACAATTATAGGAGAGTAGTTTCATGAGGAAGAGGACACCAGGGTATTTTGTGCTCTAAGAACCTGGTCAATAGCTAGTTGGCAACCTGCAATGACCTCCATGCCCGCCCATTGCTTGGTCTTAGAGAGGGATGAGGGTCTGCCCCAAGGAGGTTTGGGAGGGACGAGAGGGGATATGACACCAATGCCAATAGAGTCAAATGGTATTATCTGAGAGTGAGATCTGAGATTGTAAGGGTGTGAGCTAGACTCAAATTCGAAGTTGAAGGTGTGAGTCAAGAAGGTCTCCTCTGGGAAGAATGGAGGGGTACACGAGATAGAGGGGGGGTGGATGCAATGAGCAGGCCAAGGACCGAGGAGTCGGGCAGGAAGTAACAAAACAATGATGGCCAGTTGAGATAACAAAAGAAGCACAAGTTGTAGAAGTGAAATTAAAAGAGCATGGAGTAAAATGAGACATACCTGAAGAGAGAGCAGCCACAGGAGCCGCCCGGGCCCTGGTCATAGGAGGAGAGGATGGCCGAATGGGAGCTTTTTTGTGCTTCTTCAGATTCTCTGAGGCCGCCTTAACCTGATTAGCATTGATGTTATCTCGACGTTTAGGTACCCCTGTGTCTTTGATGGGTTCCGTCTTCCGGTGATCCATTACTTTAGTAGTCCCATTCAAAGGGAAATCCTTGAATAAATGCCCAACCTTGTGGCACCTTCTGCATCAGAAAGGAACCCGCTCATAATCAAGAATCTGGACGCCAGTGTAATGTTTCCAGTGCAAAGTAATGTTCTCTTCCAAACCCTCCCTTGTGTCAAGGTGGACCAATATCCTTGCAAAAGCCATCTTTCTAGAGGTCAGTTATGAGTCGTCATGCTCCAGATAGGTTCCCAAGGCATTCCCTATGTGCCGAAAAATATCCTCAGACCAAAAGTGAAGGGGCAAACCTGGTAATCTAACCCACAATGGGCCAACACTCAATTGTTCCCTCTCAAGGTTTAAGAGAGGGCTATATCTTTTTGAATAGCACAAGGGAGTGCTCAATATACCAAAAACTTGATAATACCCAAGTGGAATGTTCGGCCCTTACAAAATGCAACGTGAACCATCCCCTAACGAAATATTGGACAAATGGAAATTCAATAAAATAGTGCCCCCAAATCTCAGCATTCCATTATCTAAGCCTGGCCGTGGAATAGTTCCATCCCCGCACCTGCCCCACCAAAACCCTATCAGTGGTGTCCATAGCTTCTCCCATCTATATGTCCTCGCCTAGGTAGAGAGTGATGTTCTAGTTTCTGGCCTTTACGCACTTAGGCTTTTTCCCTTGCTTGTGGCCCTTTGTTGATGCTTCATCCTATTGTGTTCCCAGCAAGGTATTCTGAAGGTCTAGGACGAGCTCGATGGGATGCACTTCCAAATCAGGCGGATAGCCTGCATAACAACCTGGGGAGGGAGGCACCAAATAATGAGGTAGAGGTGGTTTGTCAGCTAATACAAGGGATCCTTTAGCAGGACCAGATGACGGTAAATGTGAGAAAATGTCAACCTCAGGGTGAAGTGAGTAACCCGAGGGGTAAATGGAGGGGTCCAAGCTAATGCAGCTAGCCATAAACTATAGGGTTGTCGATGATGGGGGGGTGTAGAAAAAACTGTCCAAGAGAGAGGGTCATCAGGCAAGGAAGTAGTCGAATAGGAGGGACTCGAAACTAATGGCGAGGGAAAAAGGACATCATGCAGGCCAAAGGAATGTGGAAGTTGCCCTTCCAATATCGGGGGAGGAGATGTCATCCAGATGGAGACATAGGCATATGGGTCCTCGAAATAATTGACCTAGTCAAGCTCCATTCTTTAACCACATAAAAAAGATGTGCCCGCTGCCAAGAAACCTCGTAAACTATTTCCTGAGGTAAACACTGCACAGCCATGGGGATAAACTGGAATAGGTGCCTCCACGGATGTGAGAAAGGTAACGATGATGCTGTATGCAGGCAAGGTGTAAACTGTGACGGAAGGGTCAAGAACAGGGAAGGTGGTTCAGGCATTGCAGAGTGAAGAATACCGAAACCCTAACCTACATCAGGCTTCAGCCGAAAAATTCCTCGGAGCTCCATCCACCCAATGTAAGAGCTCCCTCAGTTTGCAACTTCATGGAAAACCATCATTTAAGTATTTTAATTTTTATGTCTAAGAGTACAAGCAATGAGGTCGGTTTCCCTTATATGTATCAAAGTTCATTACCCTAGGTAAATTCAAATTATGACTTTAGGTCCTCTTATGAAGTACTTTAGCTACATTCTAGCCCTAAATAATGATCTAAACCTTATTCTTTAAATTAAATAATGATCTAGCCTATGGCAGGGTGCCATGTTACTATGCTTGGGGTTTTAGCCCATGAACTGGGATCTTCAAATTTAAACACAAATATCTCTCAAACAAAGAGGCCTCTTGGGACGTGCCATATACCACCAAAATTGGCTCAACGAGTAGAATCCATTGACGAGGATCTCTAGGGTAAGTTAAATGATTTACTTCTTCAAAAACCCTCAACAAGTGTGGGGTATGTCCTTAGTCCAGGGAAATCAAACCCTATAACTAGGGTTTCCATCCATCCTTCAGTGGATCTTCCAACTTTATGTAATCTACACAAATAGTAAGAGCGATCATAATAGTTTGACATCAATGACAGGTCTTTAGTCAAATTCAAACTCGATAACACCATTCACCAATTGGGCTAGGCAGTGTTGCACACTGGAACAAGGTTCTTCTTGAACCAATTGAACCAACATTAAAGAAGTAAATGCCACATTAGGAGGGAGAATTGTTTCTTTCTCGTAGACAAGGAAGTAAGGAAAGGTTCTTATTGAAACCTTATAAGTGACTCAATCTTCCCATAAAGCATTGATAAGGGACATGTGCCAATTTGTATGATTATCAACTACAATTTTCTTTATCATTTTCAAAAGGTTAATATTTTTATATTATGTTAGACCATTACCCCAAGGGTAATAATTAGCATTTAATTTTAGCTGATTCCTTTTTGAAGTGAAAATTTAGTGAGTAAAGCGGAGAAAAACTAAGTTGCATTGTCAAGCAATAACATGCTTGGGATTCCAAACTTCATAATTATGAATTGCTCGATGACAGATATTACCTACTTAGAAGTAAAAATTTTCATAGGGATGGCCTCCACCCATTTTGTAAAATAGTTTGTTGTTGTCAGAATATACTTACGTTGCTTTAAAGAGTCAGGGATGATTTCACCTATAACAACGAGACCCCACTACTCAAAGGGTTGTTCAATAATCATTGGTTGCAAAGGTAAGGTTGATTTCTTATCCCTCCCTATTGCAGTCTGACAGATCTAGCATTTTCAAATGTAAGCGTGTGCATCCTTAAACAATGTTATCCAATAATATCCTGCACACAGAATATTATGGCTAGTAGTATCCCCATTGTAGTGTCCACCTGCGTATCCATCATGCAAATCACGTAAAGATTTGTTAACATCCTACCTTTCTAAACACCTAAGAAAAATAGAATCATATTTTTTCTAAATGGGACTCCATCGATCAGTTGATATTGATTGGCCTTCAACCTTAGAGCCTGCTTATTTTTAAAGTCTAAATGTGAAGGTGTGGAGACATGAGATAAGTAATAAATTAAATATGAATAATGAATCAGAGGAGTCAGGATTAATGCATACATGTTGTGATTATTGAGAAGTATTCTGAAATTCCTAACCATCAAAAATTTTATTAGTATCAAAATCAATCGATTTTGTAACCAATCTACACAATCCTTGACCTTTGATGATTTTAGAAAGCTTAATTTCAAGGTCATTCTCCTGAAGTTTTTTTAGCCAATGGGTACTCTTTTCTTCAAGATCTGTTTGAACAAGCAAAATATTTAATTGCAGAGTAAGGAACTATTACTTTTGCATGGGATTTAAGGAGAAAAAACCTAAAGTGTTATATTGACTTGAAAACAACATGTGCTTGTTTTTCCACATTTTTGTAACTAAGCTTTACACCTTGAAACCCTGAACTAGTAAAAGATATAGGAACTTCAAAATCTTGATCATTTTTCTGTGTCAAAACTGATGCATACGACTAATTAGAGGTGAAAGTACAAATAATAAATTATTTATTAAAATCATAAAATAGAAGGGCAAGTGCTTGCATAGTACCCTACTTAATAGAATCAATTGCCTCTTTTTTAGGAGGATTCCACTTAAATATTTCATTTTTCTTTATCATATTTTGCGAGGAAAATATAGTCTAAGTGAAACTAGGGACAAAGCGCCTTACAAAAATAATTTGTCCTAGAAAGGACTACATGACCTTTTTATTGTGTGTAAGTGTAATCTCAAAGATAGCTTTGACTCTCGATGGTTATATAATAACCCTAGCTTTAGAAACAATAAATTGTAATAATTTACCTTCTTCTAATGCAAAAAATGGTTTTTAAGGATTTAAACAAATCTTGTATTTTCTACACCTTTCAAAGTTTTGCTTTAAATGGTGCAAATGATCTTATCTCTTCTTGGAGTATATTGTAATAACATCCAAATAGATGACACAAAATGTGTTTATCAATCTTCTAAATGCTATGTCCATAGCTCATTGGAAGGTGGCTCCAACATTTATTAACCTAAATGGCATCTTCTGATAGGAAAAAGTAACCCATTTAGTCTAGAAGGTTATTTTTAGACTATCATTCAAATCAAACTAGATCTAGTTGTAACGTAGAAATATCGTCAAGAAATAACATTAACTCAAATCCAGACATTGATTGCAATATTTGTTCCATAAGAGGTAACAAAAAAAAATTATTTTTCAGAAGCCTTATTAAGATTTCTTAAATCAAATATAATATCTATGGTGTTCTTTCTTATTGGTACTAGATTGGAAACCTGTTTTGAGTGTATGACAAGAAAAATAATATTTTCTCTTAAAAGTTTGTTCAACTCAATCTTAATCTGGGTTTCTATGTTTGGATGGATCTTTCTTAACTTTTTCTAGACAGGATTTGCATTAAGCATCATTAGTATGGTATGTTGAATAATTAATGTGTCATAAATTTCAAGATAATAATAGGACCAAACAAGCACATATTTATACTATCTTAGAAGATGTATGAAAACAGTTCTGTCACTAGGTGAACAATCTAGGCCCAAGTTTACATTCTACGGATTCTCCACTATTCCTAGATTGATTATTTCAAAGTTCATACTAGAACTATTTTTTTTGCAATTGGCAAGCATTTTAAATCTATCTTCTAAGCCATATAAATCTTCTAGCTTGACCAGATATCTAGGTATAATGTTTTCTAATCTAATATTCTCTTCTTTGGATACAATTCTTGATCATGAGCCTCCTCATTAATGGCAACGTCATCATAAGTTCCCTCGTAAGTGAGGAAAATTATGACGTCATCATCATCATTGAAAACGCTCCAATTAGACACAATATTGAGAACAAAGGGCCTAAAAACTAATTCAATTGAAAACCTATCTGGAGTAAAATCTTCAAGTGGTATCAAAATAGAAGCTACATTAGTAGGAAGGTCATCGCCAACATTCCATAATCTACGAATAGCAGTAATGTTGAATGCTAATAAATTGCAAATCAAATCTTGAATTAATTATTGATAGCTTCTTAGATGTTAGATCTAAGACTTTTGTGATCCATAATGTAGATATAAGTCTTTCGGATTAATCACATTGTTAGGATTTGGTCGACGTTTCAAACCAACTAATGTGGTTCATCCTTAGGACATCTTGTATTCCTTACCTATCTGATTAATATTTGTGAGTCTCCAAAGACTTTAATGTTTTCTACATTCATTCTTATAGCCTTCTTCAAGCCTTGTATCAATTCTCCATACTCGGCTGCATTATTTGTGCATTAGAATTCCAGTGTGCATGTTAACAGATCGCTGAGGGAAAAGGGAACTTCGTGCAGGAAAATTTCCAAACAATGAATCCACACAATAGTGGTTGATAATATTATTTGTTTAATAGACAAGCTCGGTATCCCCATTGATGTCAATGACAATATGCTTCATGTTATTTTCTCTTTCAACCTTAATCTAGTGTGGCTTACCATTGTATAGAAACCAAAGATGTGACCAGTCTAAAGTGAATTAGCCATTCAATTTCTCAAACTAATCACGGCTCAAGAGTAAGCCATACAATTTAGGTATGTCAATGACTTGAAATACCTTTGGATGAGATGTTAATATGATAAGCACATATTTTAACTCTCTTAATACCTTGACTATTGTTATATCTAATTGTAATATTTGTGTGGTTGACTCTCAGGGGTGAGCATTGATTTTTATACAAAGAGAATATGGCATGATGTTTTAGGAAGCTCCTAAGTCAACTAGACAATTATGTACATTTTTTTTAAGATTTCAAAAGTGAGTAGAAAGGAGTGTGATAATTAGACTTATTTCTTGTCATAATAGCATTAGCTTGTTTTCCCTTGTCAAGAGATGAAGATTGAGGAGCATTAGTTTTACTCTTGTTTGCAACAACAATAGATGTTAAGGATGGTTTATCTATGACATCTAAAGCCTTAAGAAAAGTATTATTTTGTTGTTTTAGTTTGCTTAATTTAAACAATGATATGTTTTCTTTGGTTTTCTTCATGTCCTCAACTATATCATATTCTATTTGATCAAAAATTATCAAGGTTTTGGGGACTAACCTGTTCGAGAGGAACCTTTGCTTGGAGATTTAGTTGGAGAAGAAGGAGTTGTTGTTGAATTGGTAGTAAGTGAACTTTTACTTCTGGTTTGAACAACCAAAATATTTTCTTCATTTTAATCTATGTGAATTCTAGATACATCCCATGTAACATTAGCATCAGAGGTTTGTGGTTCTTCCTCTTCTTCATCATCTTGTTCTTTGTTGTATACCAAGAAATTTGAACACTAATAGTGGTTTGAGTATTTCTCTTAATAAATGGACCGAATGGTCTTCTAGAAGAAGACTCTTATCCAACTTATTTCTTTAGATCCACTACATTAGCTAGAGTTTTGATGACCATTTGCAAACTTTCCATATCAAAAGTGCCTTTGATCCTAGAGGAAATTCACCCATGGTGTTGAACCTATAGATTTTTACTATAGATTCAAACTACTTTTGTGATATGCTAAAACAAAAGATTGAATCTACTCTACTCATTAGCGGAAACAAAAATTGATTGATGAAATCACGAAGCAGAATAGGAAGAATTTCAATCACACATAACACAATATGTTTCTGGGAAAGAAATTGCTAAAAACCTCATTATCTATATATTGCATTAACCAAACGATCTGAGAAGAAAATACAATGTTTTTTCAACCCTAACAATCTTTGCACAAGTACAAACTATATCATTGCTTCACAAACCATCGCAAGCCAATACTTAGTCAAAATTGTTGTCTGCCAAGCTCCTACTTCATTGCGCATTTTCCAAGCGAATTATCCCATATTTAATTGGGAAATTCCTCACTCATAATTGTGCAATCCATCCATATGCCTTCCTCTAATTGCATGCATCACCTGTTTAATTTAGATAAATTTACAATTAATAGTACATTGTCCCTGAACTCTAATCTCAACTAGGTCTACATCTAAACTCACATGCATGAGTTATTTTTGAGTGAATTATTAGTTATCTAATTGATCATTGCATGTGAACTAAATCCAATTTAATTCACTTGACCACTCACTAGTTCCTCCAATGGTTAGAACTAGTTTAATTGGATTTAACTCAGTCAAACTAAATTAAATGATTACAACTCAATAAGAGCTCAACCTAGGCCCCTAAAATTTAGTTAACTGCTATGAGCTACTATGAGACAATAATTACAATTTGATTCCCAATTTAATTCAAGGACAAATTAAATTAGGATTTTCTTATTTCTATTTTTAACACTCCCTCTCAACAAGAAAGGGATTATCTGCTACCCTAATCCTGCCTTTGTGAAAATCGAATTTGCATTTTGATATTCCTTTATCAAAATATATGCATCTTGCTCCTTTGTAGGAATGTACTCCAGCAACATGATTCCCTATGCACACAACCTCGAAGATGGTGATACCATATGTCAATATGCTTGGACCGATCATGAAAATTTGGATTCTTAGAGAGTTTGATACAACTCTAATTGTCACAGTAAATCATTGTTGGATCCATTTGCTGACTAAACAAACCAAAAAGAATCTTCCTCATCCAGATAGCCTCACAAGTTACTTGACTAGCATCCATGTACTCTACTTTTTCTCAACTGAGTGCAACTAATCTTTGCTTCCTATTGTACCAAGAAACTGTTGCTGACCCAATACTGAAGATTCCCACTGATGTGCTCTTCTTGTCAGATGGAATCCCAACCCAAACTGCATATGTGAAGCCTTGAAGCTTAATCACTTCCTCTGTTCATCTATACCAAATACCAAACTGAGTGGTGCCTCTGAGGTATCTCAACACATGTTGAGTTTCCTTCCAATACAGTTTGGTTGGGGTTGTAGCCGCTACAACAACCCCTCCAAAATTTTCCAACTCTTCTAAATTTCGGAGCCCCTTCACCTTTTCCGTAGCTACTGCCCATCCTTAGAGTCTATTTAGAAGCCGGGAAACCCCAGAAAAGTCTAGAAAAGACTCATGTCTCTTTCATAAGCCAAACCAAGTCGCAAAGGTCACACAAGTCGCAAAGTTCGCATAGGTTGCACAGGTCGCATAGGTCACACAAGTCACAAAGGTCGCAAAGGTCACAAAGGTCTCATAGGTCACAAAGGTCGTAAAGATCGTACAAGTCACACAAGTCGCACAGGTCACATAGGTTGCACAGGTCGCACAGGTCGCAAAGGTCGCAAAGGGTCGTATAGGTCGCAAAGCTCGCATAGGTCACACAGGTCACAAGGTCGTACAGGTCTCAAAGATGACACAGGTCACACAGGTCACACAGGTCACAAAGGTCGCATAGATCACACAAGTCGCACAGGTTTCATAGGTCACATAGGTCACACAGGTCGCAAAGGTCACACAAGTCGCATAGGCCACAAAGGTCGCATAGGTCACAAGTCACATACGTCGCACAGGTCGCATAGGTCACACAAGTCGCAAAGGTCGCATAGGTCACACAGGTCACAAAGTTCGCAAAGATCGTATAGGTCACACAAGTCACAGAGGTCGCAAAGGTCGAATAGGTCGCAAAGATTGCACAGGTCTTACAGGTTGCAAAGGTCACAAAGGTCACACAGGTTACACAAGTTGCATAGGTCGAACATGTCACAAAGGTCACATAGGTCGCACAGGTAGCAAAGGTCACATAGGTCACATAGGTCGCACGGGCCATAAGGTCGCATAGGTTGCACAAGTCGCACAGGTCGCATAGGACACAGAGGTCACAGAGGTCACAAAGGTCGCAAAGGTCACACAAGTCGCACAGGTCACATAGGTCGCACAAGTCGCAAAGGTCGCATAGGTCACACAAGTAGCAAAGGTCACATAGGTCACATAGGTCGCACAGGTCGCACAGGTCGCATAGGTTGCACAGGTTGCACAAGTCGCAAAGGTCGCATAGGTTGCACAGGTCACACAAGTCGCAAAGGTCGCATAGATAGCACAGATCACAAAGGTCGCATAGGTTACACAGATAGCACAAGTCGCAAAGGTTTCACAGGTCACATGGGTCACAAAGGTCGCACACTAACCTATATCAGGCCCTGCGACCCATGTGACCCCACATGCATGACCTAAGACTATAAATATAGGCCTCAACCGGTCATTTACTTAGCACTTTTGCAAATGTTTAAAAATAACACAGTGCAACAATGCCCAACATGTACGATGACAATGAAAAGGAGCGTGAAATTTGATATAACAATGATAATCTAACCACTCAAGGAAAGAAACGATTGATGCCAAGACATGGAATGTATCAACGCACAGATTTGTGACCATGAAATTGCAAGAGATGTCAAGGGTAAGAATTATGGCTCAATATTAATTGTGATATTTATATCTTATATTTCATCAAAGGAAATTTTTTCTTAATGATTAATTTATGATTTTGTACATGTGTAGGATTGAAGTGGCGAAGGCAAGTCCCTGTCATTTATGCAAACACTTGAGCCGAATTTGTTGCTAAAATGACCCAAGGGATCGATGTTGCAGAAATGCATGATCTTGGTCAACACAAATATTGAAGTCAAGCTAGCTCCAAGGCAGAAGGAAGGTAAAAAGATATTGCCATCTACTGCAGTAGCATAAAACATGTTTATGAATATGAAAGGCCATGTGGAATACCAAAAGTCACCAGGTAGATGAAAATTCATGATGAAGTTCAAGAGTCAAGGGTAGGAAAAGAGTCACTCTCACACTATAAATATACCCTCATGCCTCATTTGTAAATACCTTTTTTCTAAGGACTCTTTCAGAGATATATGCATTGCTTAAGAGAATTTATGTCCTTCTAATTGATACAAGGAGTGATTTTACGTTTCCACTATTGGATTCCTCAGATCTTTTATGTTCTAATGCCATGATTATTTTCTTCACTTGATGGATCGAATGTTCCTGAAAGCTCTTTGATGTGTGGTTTCCTCATATACTGTCTCATACTTTGTGTTGCTTCGTATGAATGGTATTTGATTCACTAACTCTATGCTCATGCTGGTGAACTATTTCTTTGGTATTGGTATAATCTGTTTGACGACACCTTTCTTTATGCTCATAAATGTTTGATAATTGTGAACTAATTTACAATTACTAAGCATTTTATCTTGGAAAACATGAGTCTTATTTGAAGCCTGCTAACAATAACTTTACATAAGATTTTTGTTGTTTATAGTCTGGTTATTCATGGTTTATGTGGCATAAAATATTTGTCAATTATTCCCTTGTATTTATTCAGGTACATGCTTTAGATTGAGTTCATATTTCACCTCCTTTCGAAGCAAGCTCAACAAAACGGAATGGCAGTCGAGCCTACATACCGGAAGGGATCCCTATCACAAACAGTGCAGGCTCTACTTGGGAACCTACACAGGGGAGGTGCCCCTTGCTATTGGCAGAGAATTCCATCCCGTCAGCAGGTTTGGCACTAGAAGGAGGGCTAGATGACAAGCTGAGCCCTTGGAGCCTGCAATTTAGTCTCATATATGTTAATGGATCTGACCAGAATCTTGCTCCCAAGGTGTTTATTTGGTTTGTCTATTTTTCTATTTTCCATTCCCCATGAGTAGCTCCATCACTTGTCTCAGTTAAAGTTTGACGGTGAGGATGGAACACCTTTAATCGAGCACTTTTCTAATTTCCTCAAGTTTTGTGAATCTTTTGAGATCAACGATGAAGATTTTTCTTGTATGTTTTTCTTCCTCACCCTTGAAGGTCGCGCCAAGCAATGGTGTCACACATTGCCAACGGTGTCCATTATTTCGTTCGAGCAACTCGTCAGTAAGCTCTAACAAGCATTTGACAGGTACAACTTTCAATATGTGTTAAAGAGGATAAATGAGCTTAGGATGAAACCTAAGGAATATTTAGAGGTTTTTTCTTTCAGATATGTGCATCTTTGTTTTGAATTTCCTGCAAGTGATGTCGGTTGGGTGTATTGAATATAAATTTTCAACGATTGGTTCTCATTTCTTTAAAACATTTTCAATTAGGAATAAGTTCCATTTCACATGAGTATTATCATAATTTGCAGATTACAAAGTGTCTAGATTCTACCCATAATTTTGTTTTGCCTATCTCTTTGAATCTGGAACAACCTCAACCCCCCGAGGAAGAGATTATTGTTTGTGGGATTTCTCATTCTCCTTTTGACTTGTTACATAATAAGATTGTGGTCGTAAATGGTTCAAACGATGAACAATGCTTTCTGGGAAATAGATCTAATGGTATTGCCTCTAAATACCTCATACATTATTTTGGTCTTGAATATGAAAATCACATAACATCTCTTCCTGTTGATGGAACCCCAATCAAGTCCATTCAACATACGTCTCACTATATTCTGGGATCTCATTCACCTGTGCATGATGACTTTAGTCTTGTCTCAGGTAACGTCAACTATCTTATCAAATCCACAAAACACATCAGGCCTATAAATCCATCTTTCTCTTTGGCGAACATAAATGGGCATGATATGAGTCTGGGTCTGATCAGTGCTCCTTCATCTAAATCTATGCATCCATTCTACCTTGATTTAGTCCATGGGTCTATTGCACGGCGGTTCCTTCAGATCATTCATATCTTTATTTTTCTCGCATTAATTGAAATCATGTGCATAGGGGTGAGGTTTCACAGTCAAGGGATGCAAAGTCTGAATCCCTTATGCCCGATCTTTGCCACTCGCAGTCTTTAATAGGTGAAGAAGTGGGCCCTGCATCTCGTCCAGCTCAAGTTGGTTCCCTCATTAATCCCTCTTCACACCCAAGCCAAGAGGAAACTTATCTATCAGATACCCAGCTTGATCAAACTGTTGGTCTCAAAATCTCACTTTACCGGAAATATATTCGCTCATTGATCCAGGGATATTTTGCTTATAGATGTATGAAAAGAATCACATGTGAAAATTGCAGCTTAACACAGGAATTTAATGTGCACACAAGAAAGAAGTAGAAACACACAAAGGCACAAAAAGAAGACAAAAAGACTTAATAATGGAGTTCATCCAACTCGGACTACGTCTTCAGGCCCTGCTCGATCAATGGGGAGGCCTTCATTCATTAAATGGCATGAAAAAAGAGAATACAATCATTAGTTACATAAAAAGAGGCTTATACCTCCACTCTGGAAAATGGCTGAGAAGAGGAGAACTCAAAGGAAGAAATGGATAGCACCACTGCATTCGTGGCATCGAGAAGGGTAGAAACCGTATAAAATTTGTCGAATTCAGACAAAATGAACTTTCACCCCTCATGTAAGCTATGCCTCGAACTATGTGTCAAAAATCCTCTCCGCCGTACTTTTTCCAATCATCAGGCTTTTATAATGTCTCTTTTGTGACAAAGGCCGCTTAAATCGAAGGTTGTTTTGTTTAGAATAGAATCCAGTGGAGTAGAAGGATCAGTGAACTCAACTAATCACCGAGAATAGCCCTTTTTTTCACTTGAAGCGATAATACAAAAAAACCCATAACACACTAAAAATCCAACCAATTTTTTTAAAACCCAACTTCAAATATATCAAATCGGGCTTATAGACCCATTGGGTCTAGCCCCTTTATCGCAAATCGCTTTCGCTAATGTCAATGGCCCTGTATATCAGGGGATCGTCGATCGTCGATACGCCGATCCATCGATCGCTGATATGCCGATTAGATCTGGACCGTTGATCTGTTCCTTGATTAGACGGTCCAGATTGCATCGCATGTCACTTTCGCATTGCCCCTTAGTATCTGGGATTGTCGATCTCCCGAAAACCGATTTAATCTTGACCTTTGATCTATTTTCTGATCTGACGGTGAAGATCACACATCACTAATCGACATATCGCAATCGCAACGACTCAGAGGTCCTAGTCTTATGCCTTGTGTTTCGCCGACCCAGTCCACTGATGTCGATCGCTCCATCGCATGTCTTCAGTCCCCAATATTGTCGATAGCTTGCCTTCCTTCGACCCAATATATCGGTGATCGTTAATCGGGGGTTTTAAAGGCCTTGCGTTAAGTCCGCCCTTTGCACTTCTTCCAATGCGATTTTCCCTTTTAAGGCTAAAACCCCATTTTTTAGGGAAAAAGTCTCATTTTCCAAAGGAACAAGGCAATCTTCCTTCTTCCATAACTTCATCATCCAGACTCAAATTGGAGTGTCGTTCGCACCATTGGAATCAGCGTGATGAGCACTTCGATCTGATGTCAAGATACTTGCATTTTTGCCACTTTGAATTTTGACCTTTTCCATGCTATTGTATCTAAAGATCCATCTGGATCAATCCTCCCCATTGAGGAGCTTTTGGTTTGCCAAAATCGTTATTAGTTAATTGGAAATTGAGGGAATTGTTTCCTCACCCTTTCCTTCTTCAGCCATTTTGTCTTGCTGGGGTGCATCTCCTTGAAACCAACTCGAAGGTATTCCACATCTCCTCACCATGAAGTCTTGGTTATTATGTCAAGGATGATGTCTTTAGACAACTCTTTGAGATACTCTGATGAAAACAAAGGAAAACCTCCTACAAAGTAAATCGACAAATTTTCCCATGGACGACTCGGAATAGGGAGTGGTGTGTAAAGCCCGAGTTTTCTATTAGAGGGCTTTGAAACAAAACACATCATACACCCATTTACATAGAGAGACACAATGTTCTTCATCTGAGGCCAAAAACAAAATCCTTGTACATGACATAAAGTCTTTTCGACACCAAAGTGTCCAGACACAAGAGAGGTGTGGGCCTCTCGGATTACATGTACTCGTTCCCCTGTGGGAATACTCAATTTACCAAGGTGATACAATAGTTTCCCCTGCAAGTGATAGTTGTCCACCTATGAACCATGGGTTAGTTTTGCATAAATATCCTTAAATTCATCATCATTAGCGTATTGTTTAGCATAACTCTCAAAAGACAACGAAGCATTATGCAAAATAACAGAAGCAGAAACAGGAGGGTGAGATAGCATATCGGCCACTTCATTGCTAGTGCCCTTCTTATACTTTATTACCAGATGAAACTGTTGAAGAAAACCCATCCACCTAAAATGACGAGATTGCTACAACTTGTTTTGTGACTGAAGGTACTGCAAGGGCTGATGATTCGTATGGATGATGGTCTCCTTGCCGATCAGGTAGTGTTTCCACTTTTTCACACTCTGCACCAAGGCATAAAGCTCCTTGTCATAAGTGGGATAGTTTATCATAGCCTAAGAAAAGTTCTTAGAATGGTAACATATCGGCTTCTTTTGTTGCATCAGTACAGCTCCCATGGCATAACCACTATCATCTGTTTCGATCTCGAATGGTTGTTGGAGATCTAGTAAAGCTAATACTAGCGTGATGTTGATTTCCTTCAATGTTTCGAAGGACTTCTGTTGTCTTCCTCCCCATTGGAAGACCTGTTTCACACTTGTCAATGTGTGTAGAGGTGCTGCAATAACAAAGAAATTGGCAATAAATCTCCTCCAATACTGGACTACACCTAAAAATCTGCGGACCTTAGTTACACTAGTAGGCTTAGGCCAACTTACAATTGCTTCAACTTTAGAAGGATCAATCTTTAACTGACCATGACCAACAATATGACCTAGCTAACCCAAAGAGGTTTTCTCGAACTCACACTTTGACAACTTTACATAGAGTTTTTCTTTTTTCAATACCTCAAGCACCTTCTTTACATGACACACATGTTCATTCCAACTTTTACTAAACACAAGGATATCATCTTGATATACAAGAACAAATTCATCAATGAAAGGCCTAAAGAGATCATTCATGACCCTCATGAAAGTGGCTAGAGCGTTGCAAAGTCTAAATAGCATCCCCATCCATTCAAACAGCCCCTGTTTGGTCTTGAAGGCAGTTTTCCACACATCCTGCTCTGTGATTCAGACCGTCTCAATGATCAACATCCTTTACATGCCAATATTTGGCAAAGGAGAATCACACTGCAAATGGATTTCATGTTGGATTTCCCTCTTCGGAGGTAATCCCTTCGGTTCTTGAAACAGCTCGTCATAATTAGAAATTAATTCACATAATTCCTATTTATGTTCTTGATCACAACCCTGGAAAGCATCAGCTACTTCTGCATCTTTTCCCCTTACAACCATAAGCATGCAACCCTTACTGGAATTCACTAGCGTTTTCATTTATCCTGTACTTACAAGGTTGGCATTGATTTTATTTTGATGAGCCCTTACTATATATTCTACCCCATCTTTTGTGATTTGGTGTTTGTTTTCATGACGGAAGAAGATTTCCTTTCTATCATACAGATACAGACACCCTAGCACCATGCCACAGATATCCAATGGTATCACATCAAGTTCTACTTCATCCACCAGCCTAGAAGTGATCACAGATTTTACTTTACACTACTTAGTTACATTCAGTTTTGTTTTCTCATGTATTCATCCAAGTGAGTAAGGTTTTGGATGTGGTTTTGTTTCTAAGCCGAGTTTCTTTACCAAGGATCCTGCAATTAAGTTTGCTTTGGATCTAGTATCAAACAGAGTTTCTACTTTAGTATGATTTATGGCAACTCTGATATGAAACATTTCAATGCTATTTCGATCATTAGGAAGGGACTCATTTACAAAACTAGTGCCTTCATGTGATTTAGAATTAACATGAGGTGTAAGAGTACCTTTTGTTCCTGTTGTTGTGATCAATGCTTCATCTCCTGAATCGAATCCAAGGTCTTACTGCATAGTGGCCACTGTCTTCTGCTTGCCTTTTCCTCCATATTTCTTCGGTCTCTTTTCTGGGTGTTGTTTCCAATAGTGATCGTCGTCGTGACCTTCCTTTTTGTAGTGATTGCAATACAGCCTTTCTCCTTTTTTGGCTGTTGTCATTTTCTTCTCCTTTCCTTTCCATTACGCTTTAGATTTTCCATTGGGAGGTTCGAACGGTGGTTTTCTGGAATGATCATCTCTTTCATTTTTACCCCTATTCTCAATATGAATTGCCTTGCCTTAAATACTGCCAATTCATTAAATCTTTTTGCTTGTAACCCAAGGGATAAAAGTGTTCCTTTAACGCATAAATAAAATTAGGCCATGAGTAAAAGAGGTTACCCACATTCTTATTGCTCTACAATTTTCTCTCCCACCAAACAAGAGTGGTGCTACTCAGCCGTAGAGAGGCCATCTAAATCTTTGCCTCATCCTCCACAATCTGCTAAATCCTGCAGTAGACCTCAATCTGCCTAATCCAATTATTAAGCTTCTCTGCATTACTTTCACCATTAAACATGGGAAGATCAAATTTCACATCTAATTTTAAAAAAGGTTTCTTAGATGCATCCCTGAGATTTCTATGATTATGGTGGTGAGAGGAAGAATAACTTTCACTCACGGAAGGAGAAGGAGGAGGTTCTTCTCCACCAATTCCATGCGCTGAACCTTGTTCTTCTGGATTTCTCTCTTCTGCTTTCTCCAGCTTTGAAAGCAACTGACCGACATTCTCTACCATTGAATAGAAGGTTTTGTGGAAATTGCGCTCCTCCTCAATACAAGCCTCTTCATCCATGTTTCTCCTCTGATGTGCACGCCCCGCTTCGAGAGCGAAAGGCTCTAGTTCCCCTTCGCCTCTTCGAAGCCTATTTATTTTTAGCATACAAACATGCAATTCACATCTAAAAAGACCTACTCTGATACCACTTGATCCAGGGATCTTTTGCTTATAGATGTATGAAAAGAATCACATGTGAAAATTGTAGCTTAACATAAGAATTTAATGTGCACACAAGAAAGAAGAAGAAACACATAAAGGCACGAAAAGAAGACAACAAGACAGGATAACGTTGTTTTTCCAACTCAAACTACGTCTCTGGGCCCTGCTCGATCAATGGGGAGGCCTTCCTTCATTAAATGGCGTGAAAAGAAGAAAATACAATTATCAGTTACATAAAAAGAGGCTTATACCTCCACTCTGGAAAATGGCTGAGAAGAGGAGAACTCAGATGAAGAAATGGATAGCACCATTGCGTTCAAGGCATCAAGAAGGGTAGAAACCATATAAATTTTGTCCAATTCAAACAAAATGAACTTTCGCCCCTCCTGTAACCTCTGTCTCAAACTGCATGCCAAAAATCCTCTCCCCCGTACTTTTTCCAATCATCGAGCTTTTATAATGTCTCTTTTGTGACAAAGGCCGCTTAAATCGGGGGTTGTTTTGTTCAGAATAGAAGCCGGTGGAGTAGAAGGATCGGCAGGCTCAACTAATCACCAAGAATAGCCTTTTTTTCACTTGAAGCGATAATACACAAAAACCCATAACACACTAAAAATATGACCAAAAACTTAAAAACCAAACTTCAAATATATCAAATTGGGCTTATAGACCCATCGGGTCCATCCCCTTTATCGCAAATCGCTGATGTCAATGGCCCTGCATATCTGGGAATCGTCAATCGCTGATACGCCGATCTACCGATCGTAGATCCGTCGATCACCAATATGTTGATTAGATCTAGATTGTTGATCTGTTCCTTCATCGGACGGTCCAGATTGCATCGCATGTCGCTATCACATCGCCCCTTGGTATCTGGGATCGTTGATCTACCGACCGCTGATTTAGTCATGGTCGTTGATCTGTTTTCTGACCCGATGGTGGAGATCGCGCATCGTTGATCAACATATCGCAATGGCACAGAGGTCCTAGTCTTATGCCTTATGTTTCGCTGACCCGATTTGTTGATGTCGATTGCTCCATCGCATGTCTCAAGTCCCTGTTATCGTCGATAGCCTGCCTTCCTCCAACCCAATATATCGGTGATCACTGATCGGGCATTTTAAATGCTTTGCGTTAAGTCCGCTCTTTGCACTTCTTTCGATGCAATTTTCCCTTTTAAGGCTAAAACCCCATTTTTCAGGGAAAAAACCTCATTTTCTAAAGGAACAAGGCAATCTTCTTTCTACCATAACTTCATCATCCAGACATAGAATGGAGTGTCGTTCATACCGTGGGAATCAGGGTGACAAGCACTTAGATCTGATGTCAAGATACTTACCTTTCTGCCACTTTGAATTTTGAGCTTTTCCATGCCATTGTATCTAAAGATCCACCTGGATCAATCCTCCCCATTGAGGAGCTATTGGTCCGCCAAAATATTTATTAGTCAATTGGCAAGTGAGGGAAATGTTCCCTCACCCTTTCCTTCTCCAATCATTTTGTCTTGCTGGGGTGCATCCCCTTGAAACCAACTCGAAGGTATTCCACATCTCCTCGCCGCGAATTCCTAGTTCTTCTGTCAAGGATGATGTCTTTAGGTAATTCTTCGAGATACTCTGGTGCAAACAAAGGCAAACCTCCTACAAATTCCATCGACACATTTTCCCATGGACAACTCGGAATAGGGAGTGGTGTGTAGAGCCTGAGTTTTCTATTAGAGGGATTTGAAATAGAACTCATCACACAACCCTTTAAATAGCGAGTCACAAAAAAACAAAATCTTTGTACATGACATAAAGTCTTTTTGACATCAAAGTTTCCAAACACAAGAGAGGTGTGGGCCTCTCGGATAAAATGTACTCGTTCCCCTGTGGTAATACTCAATTTACCAAGGTGATACAACAGTTTCCCCTGCAAGCGATAGTTGTCCACCCATGAACCATGGGTTAGTTTTGCATAAATCTCCTTAAATTCATCTTCGTTAGCATATTGTTCAGCATAACTCTCAAAAGACAACGAAGCATTTTCCAAAATAACAGAAGCAGAAATAGGAGAGCGAGATAGCATATCGTCCACTTTATTACTAGTGCCCTTTTTACTTTATTACCAGATGAAACTGTTGAAGAAAACCCCTCCACATGAAATGACAAGATTGCTGCAACTCGGTTTGTGACTGAAGGTACTGCAAGGGCTAATGATTCATATGGATGATGATCTCCTTGCCGATCAGGTAGTGTTTCCACTTTTTCACACTCTTCACCAAGGCATAAAGCTCCTTGTCATAAGTGGCATAGTTTATCACAACTGAGAAAACTTCTTAGAATGGTAACATATCAGCTTCTTATGTTGCATCAGTATAGCTCCCATGGCATAACCACTGGCATCTGTTTCGATCTTGAATGGCTTTTGGAGATCTGGTAAGGCTAAGAATAGCACGGTGCTGATCTTTTCCTTCAATATTTCGAAGGAATTTTGTTGTCTTCCTCCCCATTGGAAGACCTGTTTCACACTTTTCAATGTGTGTAGATGTGCTGCAATAATAGAGAGATTGGCAATATATCTCCTCCAATACTAGATTGCACCTAAAAAGCCGCAGACCTCGATTACACTAGTAGGCTTAGGCCAATTTACAATTGCTTCAACTTTAGAAGGATCAATCTTTAACTGACCATGACCAACAATATGACCTAGGTAACCCAAAGAGGTTTTCCCGAACTCACACTTTGACAACTTTACATAGAATTTTTCTTTTTTCAATACCTCAAGCACTTTCTTTACATGACACACATTCATTCCAACTCTTACTAAAGACAAGGATATAATCTAGATATACAAGAACAAATTCATCAATGAAAGGCCTAAAGAGATCATTCATGACCCTCATGAAAGTGGTCGAAGCATTGCAAAGTCCGAATAGCATCACCATCCATTCGAACAGCCCTTGTTTGGTCTTGAAGGTAGTTTTCCACACATCCTGCTCTGCAATTTGGACCGTCTCAATGGTCGACATCATGCACATGCCAATATTTGGTAAAGGAGTGTCATGCTGCAAATGGATTTCATGTTGGATTTCCCTCTTAGAAGGTAATCCCTTCGGTACCTGAAACAACTCATCATAATTAGAAATTAATTCACATAATCCCTATTTATGCTCTTGATCACAACCCTGGAAAGCATCAACTACTTCTGCATTTTTTCCCCTCACAACCATAAGCATGCAACCCTTATTGGAATTCACCAGCCTTTTCATTTGTCCTGCACTTACAAGGTTGGCATTGATTTTATTTTGATGAGCCCTTACTATATATTCTACCCCATCTTTTGTGATTTGGTATTTTCTTTCATGACGGAAGAAGATTGTGTTTTTATCATATAGATACAGACTCCCTAACACCATGCCATAGATATCCAATGGTATCACATCAAGTTCTTCTTCATCCACTAGCCTAGAAGCGGTCAAAATTTTTACTTTACACTGCTTAGTTACATTCAGTTTTCCTTTATCATGTATCCATCCAAGTGAGTAACGTTTCGAATGTGGTTTTTTATAATCTGAGTTTCTTTACCAAGGATTCTACAATTAAGTTTGCTTGGGATCCAGTATCAAACAGAGTTTCTACTTTAGTATGATTTATGACAACTCTGATATGAAACAATTCAATTCTCTTTCGATCATTAGGAAGGGACTCATTTACAGAACTAGTGCCTTCATGCGATTCAGAATTGACATGAGGTGTAAGAGTACCTTTTCTTCCTCCTGTCGTGATCAACGTTTCATCTCCTAGATCGGATCCAAGGTCTTGCTGCACAGTTGCCACTGTCTTTTGCCTGCCTTTTCCTCCATATTTCTTCGGTCTCTTTTCTGGGTGCTGTTTACAACAGTGATCATCATTGTGACCTTCCTTTTTGTAGTGATTGCAATACGACCTTTCTCCTTCTTTGGCTGCTGCCATTTTCTTCTCCTTTCCTTTCCATTTCGCTTTAGATTTGCCATTGGGAGGTTCGAACGGTGGTTTTCTAGAATGATCATCTCTTTCTTTTTTGCCCTTATTCTCAATATGAATTGCCTTGCCATAAATACTGTTAATTCATTAAATATTTTTGCTTGTAATCCAAGGGATAAAATTTTTCCTTTAACATAGAAATAAAATCAGTCCATGAGGAAAAGAGGTTACCCACATTCTTACTGCTCTACAATTTTCTCTCCAACCAAACAAGAGCGGTGTTGCTCAGCCGTAGAGAGGCCATCTGAATCTTTGCCTCATCCTCCACGATCTACTGAATCCTGCAGTGGACCTCAATCTACCTAATCCAATTATTAAGCTTCTCTAAATTTCTTTCACCATTAAACATGGGAAGATAAAATTTCACATCTAATTTAAAGAAAGGTTTCTTAGATGCATCCCTGGGATTTCAATGATTATGGTGGTGAGAGGAAGAAGAACTTTCACTTGCGGAAGGAGAAGGAGGAGGTTCTTCTCCACCATTTCCATGCGTTGAACCTTGTTCTTCTGGATTTCTCTCTTCTACTTTCTCCAGCCTTGAAAGCAACTGACCGACATTCTCTTCCATTGAATAGAAGGTTTTACGGAAATTGCACTCCTCGTCAATACGAGCCTCTTCATCCATGTTTCTCCTTTGATGTGCACGCCCCGCTTCAGGATCGAAAGGCTCTAGTTCCCCTTCGCCTCTTCAGATCCTATTTCTTATTGGAATACAAACATGCAATTCTCATCTAAAAATACCTACTCTGATACCACTTGATCCAGGTATCTTTTTCTTATAGATGTATGAAAAGAATCACATGTGAAAATTGTAGCTTAACATAGGAATTTAATGTGCACACAAGAAAGAAGAAGAAACACATAAAGGCATGAAAAGAAGAAAACAAGACTTGATAATGGATTTTTCCAACTCAAACTACGTCTCCGGGCCCTGCTCGATCAACGGGGAGGCCTTCATTGACTAAATGGCATGAAAAGAATAGAATACAATCATCAGTTACATAAAAAGAGACTTATACCTCCACTCTGGAAAAAGGTTGAGAAGAGGAGAACTCATATGAAGAAATGGAGAGCACCACTGTGTTCATGGCATCGAGAAGTGCAGAAACCATATAAAATTTGTCCAATTCAGACAAAATGAACTTTTGCCCCTCCTGTAAACTCTGCCTCGAACTGCATGCCAAAAATCCTCTCCCCCATACTTTTTCCAATCTTTGAGCTTTTATAATGTCTCTTTTGTGACAATCGCCGCTTAAATCAGGGGTTGTTTTGTTAAGAATAGAAGCCGGTGGAGTAGAAGGATCAGCGGGCTCAACTAATCACCGAGAATAGCCTTTTTTTTTCGCTTGAAGCGATAATACACAAAAACCCATAACACACTAAAAATTCGACCAAAACCTTAAAAACCGGACTTCAAATAATCAAATCAGGCTTATAGATCCATCTGGTCTAGCCCCTTTATCTCAAATCAATATCATTGATGTCAATGGCCCTGTATATCGGGGGATCGCCGACCGCCAATACGCCGATCCACCGATCACTGATACGCCAATCCGTCGATCGCTGATATGCCGATTAGATCTGGACCGTTGATCTGTTCCTTGATTGGACGATCCATATTGCATCGCATCGCCCCTTAGTATCTGGGATCGCCGATGTCTCGACCACCAATTTAATCCTAGTTGTTGATGTTTTTTCCGATCTAACAGCGGAGATAACGCACCACTAATCGGCATATCGCAATTTCAATGGCCCAGAGGTCCTGGTCTTATGCCTTGTGTTTCGCCGACCCAATCCGCCAATGCCGATTGCTCCATCACATGTCTTAAGTCCCTGATATTGCTGATAGCTTTCCTTCCTCCGACCTGATATATCGGTGATCGCTGATTGGGGGTTTTAAAGGCCTTTTGTTAATTCCACCCTTTGCACTTCTTCCAATGTGATTTTCCCTTTTAAGGCTAAAACCCCATTTTTTAGGGAAAAACCCTCATTTTCCAAAGGAACAAGGAAATCTTCTTTCTGCCATAACTTCATCATCCGGACTCGGATTGGAGTGTCGTTCACACCGTTGGAATCAGAGTGATAAGCACTTAGATCTGATGTCAAGATACATGCCTTTCTGCCACTTTGAGTTTTGAGATTTTCCATGCCATTGTATCTGAAGATCCACTTGGATCAATCCTCCTCATTGAGGAGCTTTTGGTATGCAAAAAGCTTTATTAGTCAATTGGAAAGTGAGAGAATTGTTCCCTCACCCTTTCCTTCTTCAGTCATTTTGTCTTGCTAGGGTGCATCCCCTTGAAACCATCTCGAAGGTATTGCACAACTCCTCGCCGTGAACTCCTGGTTCTTTTGTCAAGAATGATGTCTTCAGGTAACTCTTCGAGATACTCTGGTGCAAACAAAGGCAAACCTCCTACAAATTCCATCGACACATTTTCCCATGGACAACTCAGAATATGGAGTGGTGTGTAAAGCCCGAGTTTTCTATTAGAGGGCTTTGAAACAGAACACATCACACAACCCTTTAAATAGTGAGTCACAATGTTCTTCATATGAGGCCAAAAACAAAATCTTTGTACATGACATAAAGTATTTTCAACACCAAAGTGTTCAGACACAAGAGAGGTGTGGGCCTCTCGGATTACATGTACTCGTTCCCCTGTGGGAATACTCAATTTACCAAGGTGATACAATAGTTTCCCCTACAAGTGATAGTTGTCCACCTATGAACCATGGGTTAGTTTTGCATAAATCTCCTTAAAGTCATCATCATTATCATATTGTTCAGCATAACTCTCAAAAGACAACGAAGCATTATGTGAAATAATAGAAGTAGAAATAGGAGGGCAAGATAGCATATCGGCCACTTTATTTCTAGTGCCCTTCTTATACTTTATTACCATATGAAACTGTTGAAGAAAACCAATCCACCTGAAATGACGAGATTGTTGCAACTTGGTTTGTGACTAAAGGTACTACAAGGGCTAATGATTCATATGGATGATGGTCTCCTTGCCGATCAGGTAGTGTTTCCACTTCTTCTCACTCTACACCAAGGCATAAAGCTCCTTGTCATAAGTGGGATAGTTTATCATAGCCTGAGAAAAATTCTCAAAATGGTAACATATCGGCTTCTTTTGTTGCATCAGTACAGCTCCCATGGCATAACCACTGGCATCTGTTTCGATCTCGAATGGCTGTTGGATATCTGGTAAGGCTAAGATTGGCACGGTGCTATTCTTTTCCTTCAAAGTTTTGAAGGACTTCTGTTGTCTTCCTCCCCATTGGAAGACATGTTTCACACTTGTCAATGTGTGCATAGGTGCTGCAATAATAGAGAAATTGGCAATAAATTTCCTCCAATACTAGACTACACCTAAAAATTTGCGGACCTCGGTTACACTAGTAGGCTTAGGCCAACTTACAATTGCTTCAAATTTAGAAGGATCAATCTTTAACTGACCATAACCATGACCTAGGTAACCCAAAGAGGTTTTCCCGAACTCAAACTTTAACAACTTTACATAGATTTTTTTTTCAATACCTCAAGAACTTTCTTTACATGACACACATGTTCATTCCAACTTTTACTAAACACAAGGATATCATCTAGATATACAAGAACAAATTCATCAATGAAAGGCCTAAAGAGATCATTCATGACCCTCATGAAAGTGGCTGGAGCATTGCAGAGTCCGAATGGCATCACCATCCATTCAAATAGCCCCTGTTTGGTCTTAAAGGCGGTTTTCCACACATCCTTCTCTGCCATTCGAACCCTCTCGATCGTCAACATCCTATACATACCAATATTTGGTAAAGGAGTGTCATGCTGCAAATGGATTTCATGTTGGATTTCCCTCTTCGGAGGTAATCCCTTCGATCCCTGAAACAGCTCATCATAATTAGAAAAAAATTCACATAATTCCTATTTATGTTCCTAATCACAACCTTAGAAAGCATCAGCTACTTCTGCATCTTTTCCCCTTACAACCATAAGCATGCAACCCTTACTGGAATTCACCAGCCTTTTCATTTGTCCTGCACTTACAAGGCTGGCATTGATTTTATTTTTTGAGCCCTTACTATATATTCTACCCCATATTTTGTGATTTGGTATTTGTTTTCATGACGGAAAAAGATTGCCTTTCTATCATATAGATACGGACTCCCTAACACCATGTCACAGATATCCAATGGTATCACATCAAGTTCTACTTCATCCACTAGCCTAGAAGCGATCACAAATTTTACTTTACATTGCTTAGTTACATTCAGTTTTACTTTATCATGTATCCATCCAAGCGGGTAAGGTTTCGGATGTGGTTTTGTTTCTAAGCCGAGTTTCTTTACCAAGGATTCTACAATAAAGTTTGCTTGGGATCCAGTATCAAACAGAGTTTCTACTTTAGTATGATTTATGACAACTATGATATGAAATAGTTCGATTCTCTTTCGATCATTAGAGAGGGACTCATTTACAGAACTAGTGCCTTCATGTGATTCAGAATTAACATGAGGTGTAAGAGTACCTTTTGTTCCTACTGCTGTGATCAATGCTTCATCTCCCAAATTGGATCCAAGGTCTTGCTGCGCAGTTGCTATTGTCTTCTGCTTGCCTTTTCCTCCATATTTCTTCGTCTCTTTTTTGGGTGTTGTTTCCAACAGAGATTGTCATCGTGACCTTCCTTTTTGCAGTGATTGCAATACGGCCTTTCTCCTTCTTTGGCTGCTGTCGTTTTCTTCTCCTTTCCTTTCCATTTCGCTTTAGATTTTCCATTGGGAGGTTCGAACGGTGGTTTTCTGGAATGATCATCTCTTTCATTTTTTCCCTTGTTCTCAATATGAATTGCCTTGCCTTAAATACATCCAATTCATTAAAGTTTTGTGATTGTAACCCAAGGGATAAAACTATTCCTTTAACACAGAAATAAAATCAAGCATGCGGAAAACAGGTTACCCACATTCTTACTACTCTGTAATTTTCTCTCCCACCAAACAAGAGCGGTGCTACTCAGTCGTAGAGAGGCCCGCTGAATCTTTGCCTCATCCTCCATGATCTTTTGAAACCTACAGTAGACCTCAATCTGCCTAATCCAATTACTAAGCTTCTCTGCATTACTTTCACCATTAAACACGGGAAGATCAAATTTCACATCTAATTTAAAGAAAGGTTTCTTAGATGCATCCCTGGGATTTTTTATGATTATGGTGGTGAGAGGAAGAACTTTCACTCATGGAAGGAGGAGGAGGTTCCTCTCCACCATTTCCATGCACTGAACCTTGTTCTTCTAGATTTCTCTCTTTTACTTTCTCCAGCCTTGAAAGTAATTGACCAACATTCTCTGCAATTGAAAAGAAGGTTTTGTGGAAATTGCGCTCCTCCTCAATACGAGCCTCTTCATCCATGTTTCTCCTTCGATGTGCACGCCTTGCTTCGGGATCAAAAGGCTCTAGTTCCCCTTCGCCACTTCGGAGCCTATTTCTTGTTAGCATACAAACATGCAATTCACATCTAAAAAGACCTGCTCTGATGCCACTTGATCCAGGGATCTTTTGCTTATAGTTGTATGAAAAGAATCACAAGTGAAAATTGCAGCTTAACACAGGAATTTAATGTGCACACAATAAAGAAGAAGAAACACATAAAGGCACAAAAATAAGACAACAAGACTTTATAACGGAGTTCGTCCAACTCAGACTACGTCCCCCAGCCCTGCTCGATCAATGGGGAGGCCTTCATTCATTAAATGGCATGAAAAGAAGAGAATACAATCATCAGTTACATAAAAAGAGGATTATACCTCCACTCTGGAAAATGGCTGAGAAGAGGAGAACTCATATGAAGAAATGGATAGCACCACTGCGTTCGTGGTGTCGAGAAGGGCAAAAACCATATAAAATTTGTCCAATTTAGACAAAATGAACTTTCGCCCCTCCTGTAAGCTCTGCCTCGAACTGCATGCCAAAAATCCTCTCCCCGTACTTTTTCCAATCATTGGGCTTTTATAATGTCTCTTTTGTGACAAAGGCCACTTAAATCGGGGGTTGTTTTGTTCAGAATAGAAGCCAGTGGAGTAGAAGGATTAGCGGGCTCAACTAATCACTTAGAATAGCCTTTTTTTTTTGCTTGAAGTGATAATACACAAAAACCCGTAACACACTAAAAATTTGACCAATACCTTAAAAATCGGACTTCAAATATATCAAATCAGGCTTATAGACCCATCGAGTCCAACCCCTTTATCGCAAATCGCTATCGTTGATGTCAATAGACCTGTATATCGGGGGATCGTCGATCGCCTATACGCGCTGATACGCCGATCCACCAATTGCCGATATGTCGATTAGATCTGGACCGTTGATCTATTCCTTGATCAGACAGTCTAGATTGCATCGCATGTCGCTATCGCATCATCCCTTAGTATCTAGGATCGTCGATCTCCCGACCACCGATTTAATCCTAGTCGTTGATCTATTTTCTGATCCGATGGCAAAGATCGCGCGTTGATGATCAGCATATTGCAATCATAATGGCCCAGAGGTCCTGGTCTTATGCCTTGTGTTTCGCCGACCTGATCCGTCGATGCCGATCTCTCCATCGCATGTCTTAAGTCCCTGATATCGTCCATAGCCTGCCTTACTCCGACCCGATATATCGGAAATCATTGATCAAGAGTTTTAAAGGCCTTGCGTTAAGTCCACCCTTTGCACTTCTTCCGATGTGATTTTCCCTTTTAAGGCTAAAAACCCATTTTTTAGGGAAAAAGCCTCATTTTCCAAAGGAACAAGGCAATATTATTTCTACCATAACTTCATCATCCAGACTCAGATTGGAGTTCCATTCACACTGTTGGAATCAGGGTGATGAGCACTTCGATATGATGTCAAGATACTTGCCTTTCTGCCACTTTGAATTTTGAGATTTTCCATGCCATTGTATCTGAAGATCCACCTGGATCCATCATGGCTCTAGTGATTATCCTTTGTATGTGTCTGTTGATCCTACGAAGCCACATGAATTTGTTGACCCACCTTTTGAACATTTAGGGACTCATCAGGAAGTTGAGGCACGTCATCTTCTGCTAATGGTTATGTCAGGTTCTCATGTTCCTGATGATACCCATGAACGAAGTCGAATTAGGGTTTTTGCACATCACGCTCCTGTGAATATCACCTCGCCGGATGCAAGCTCATATTGCAAGCCCTATGATTCAAGCAATGTCTCTCTGAGAAAATATTTCCATCACCTTTTGACTGATGCACATCAACCTCTATATCCTATTTTATTTGTTGAAGGGGGTACTCTGGCCATTGTCACGAATATTTTTTATTCTCTCCGAACCAATATAGTCTGTCAACATACACAATCAAATGATGTCTTACAATCCCTTATAGGGGAAGGGGAAAATATCCTTACCTCCCCTCTACCTAAGACTCTTTCTGTTGATTCAGTTCATTTTTGGGAATCTAATGAATCGCATGTATCGAGCTCCTGATCTATTCATATTAAGATGATGAATCCAATCCACAATATTTTCACTAATAGTTGTTCGATCACAACCAACAATAACCGTATACACCCATATGCAAACCTTGTGAAGCTACCAATATTGGATGGCATGTCATTTGAAGGTTTAGAGGTTGGCCATGACGATGAGGCACTTTAGATTCCATTGATGGTTATGTCAGGTCCTCACGTCCTTGACGAAGTCCATGAACAATTTCAAACTAGGGTTTCTGAAGTTAGGGGTTTTGTGTTTGAATTCTCAAGGATCTCAGTTACACCCTTCAGAGGCCCCTCTTTTCAAGGTTATCAATTTAACCATCCTCTTCATCATGATAGGGTTGACGATCGGATCAATTTGGTAAATTCCTTTATTAGCCGGCAGCATCTTGCCTTACTTGCATTGGATTTAGAGTTAAGCATAAGCGGATGTATGTTATGGCTGGATGACTATAAATTTCACGCTTGTGATTCGGTTTACCAAGATTGGGTTGCAGTTCGCCTTCAAAGGTCTTCTCTGACACATTTCCCTGTAAGTGGATGAGATGTTCTTGCTGTTGTGCATGCTTTACAAGTAAACATGTTATGTTTTGCACAACTCATTCCACAAATTCTAATTGTTGTCATCATTGTTTTTGTAGGTTGGGAACTATTGTGATGGTTGCATTGGAAGTTTGATTTCACATAACCAGACCTATGCTTTGGTTAAATTAGGATTTAGGGTTTTAGACTAGTTAGGTTTTATTTTTGCTTATTAGTTGGCTTATTGGAATTTTCTTTATGATTTAAATTTGTCATGCTTCATTTTCTTTATTGTAGGTAGTTAGTTCCCTGCATGTTTATTTTGCACTCATGTCCTTGCATTTGCTTATTATTACACGGAATCTCTGAAACATCTACATATCCATTGCATTGGTCTTTTAATTGCAATTAGCTTATCTCTTATCTACATATAATTACATTGCATCATAAGCCCAGTCTGCTACATTACATCATACATCTTTTTCTTGCTTAACAAACACTTTACTTGGGCCTAACCTAGAAATTCTCTCTATTTTGCATACCACCTAACTGAGCCTCCGTGAGCCTGAAGCTTTCGAACCTTTGCTACTATGAATATATTTGTTACACCTTTTTTTCACTTGCTCAAACCTTAAACTGCTTTACTTCGACCTCTTCACACATGTTGAAACCCTAGGAGAGCTTCACTGGTCATCAAAAACCCTAAAATTAAAACTCGAGCCTTAATTATTGTGTGAATTTGTGATGGTCATGCAAATGGATAGCTTCTCTTAGAACCAACCATCAAAGTTGCCTCCTAGATATCTTTCCTACGAGTCTAATTTACTTACAAGGAATATAAGAACAGATTGCTCGTGGGGAACCCTAATCAGTTTGAATAACCTATACCCTTAACCTGAACCTTATGCTCACCATGGTCATGACTCTTTCAATGACTTGTTTGTTTGTTCACTTGTTAACTGGAGATGATATGTGGAATCTTGACATGAAGGCAAACCTAAATCAGGATATCTTTTAGTTTCTATCAAACAAGAAACAACCTCTCTTGCTCATAAAATAAGTTGGTATCCCTCATCCGCCCTAGCACAATGAATGCCCAGTATTAAGTGTAAACTTACACATAAAAGAAAATGAAGTTAAATAAAGGGTAAAGGATCGAGAAAGGATTCATGCCCAGAGAGTTAATGGAACAACTCCATCGGGGTACTATCCAGGCTCGCTCGAAGCGGAGCAACGTTTGTGATTTCTTGGAGTCACTCCACCAAGGTATTGTCCAAGCCTACTGGGAATGGAGAAACACCAGAAACTTATTTTAAAATTCTGAATATAATAAGCCCTATACCTCATTATTTGCATCATCATCGACTATTGGCACGTCTGAACTCCTAATTGGATGTTTACTGACTAATAGGACCTGGATGAGACACAAAGAGAAGGCATATCTATAAAGGTCAAAGTAATAGGTACCCATAGTAACTGTTCAATATTCCCTTGCATCGTTATCTAGACTCGAACTATTGTAGGGATGTGGGCCGAGATGTTGAATTCTACCAGTGAATCACCAATTGTTGTAGCCACTGCAACAACCCCTCCAAAAAAATTTAACTCTTCTAAATTTTGGAGCCCCTTGATCTTTTCCGTAGCTATCACCCATCCTTAGAGTCTATTCGGAAGCCAGGAAACCCCAAAAAAGTCTGGAAAAGACTCATGTCTCTTTCATAAGCCAAACCAAGTCGCACAGGTCGCAAAGGTCGCACAAATCACACAGGTCGCATAGGTCACACAGGTCACATAACTCGCACAGGTCGCAAAGGTCAGATAGGTCGCACAGGTCGCAAAGGTCATAAAGGTCACATAGGTCACAAAGGTCATAAAGATCGCACAAGTCACACATGCCTCACAGGTTGCACAAGTCGAAAAGTTCGCATAGGTCGCAAAGGTTGCACAGGTCACAAAGGTCACATAGGTCGCATAGGTCGCAAAACTCGCATAAGTCACAAGCTCTCAAAGGTTGCAGAGGTCGCAAATATCACATAGGTTTCACATGTCACATAGGTCACAAAGGTCGTAAAGGTCACACAAGTTGCACAGGTTGCATAGGTCGTAGAGGTCGCATAGGTCGCAAAGGTCGCACAGGTCGCATAGGTCATAGGTCACATAGGTCGCACAGGTCACATAGGTTGCAAAGGTCGCAAAGGTTGCATAGGTCACAAAGGTCTCAAAGATTGCACAGGTCACACAGGTCACACAAGTCGCACAAGTCACAAAGGTCACAAAGATCGAACAGGTCGCATAGGTCGCAAAAGTCACACAAGTCGGGTTGCACAAGTCACAAAGGTATCATACGTCACACAGGTAGCAAAGGTCGCATAAATCACACAGGTTGCATACATCGCACAGGTCGTAAGGTCGCACAGGTCGTAAGATCGCATAGGTTGTAAAGATTTCACAGGTCGCACAGGTCGCATAGGTCGCACAGGTCACAAAGGTCACATAAGTCGCACAAGTCGCAAAGGTCGCATAGGTCACATAGGTAGCAAAGGTCGCATAGGTTGCATAGGTCACACAGGTTGAAAAGGTCGTATAAGTCGCACAGGTCGTATAAGTCACATAGGTCGTATAAGTCACACAGGTCACATAAGTCGCATAGGTCGCACAAGTCGCACAGGTCGCACAAGTCTCAAAGGTCGCAAAGGTCGCACAGATGGCACAAGTCGCAGAGGTCGCATAAGTTGCACAGACAGCACAAGTCATGAAGATTTCACAGGTCGCATAGGTCGCATGGGTCACAAAGGTCGCACACTAACCTATCTCAGGCCCTGCAACTCATGTGACCCCACATGCACGACCTAAGACTATAAATATAGGCCTCAACCGGTCATTTACTTAGCACCTTTGCAAATTTTTAAAAACAACACAATGCAACAATGCCCAACATGTACGACGAGGATGAAGAGGAGCGTGAAAGGTGATATAACAATGATAATCTAACCGGTCAAGGAAAGAAACGATTGATGCCAAGACATGGAACGTATGAACGCACAGATTTGTGACCATGAAATTGCAAGAGATGTCAAGGCTAAAAATTCTAGCTCCTTATTAATTGTGATATTTATATCTTATATTTCATCAAAGTACATTTTTTCTTGATGATTAATTTATGATTTTGTATGTGTAGGATTGAAGTGGTGAAGGCAAGTCCCTGCCATTTATGCAGACACTTGAGCCCAATTTGTTGCTAAAATGACCCAAGGGATCGATGTTGCGAAAATGTATGATCTTGGTCAACAACAGATATTGAAGTCAAGCTAGCTTCAAGGTAGAAGGAAGGTAGAAAGTTATTTCCATATTCTACAGTAGCATAGAACATGTTTGTGAATATGAAAGGTCATGTGGAATACCAAAAGTCACCAGGTAGATGAAAAGTCATGAGGAAGTTCAAGAGTCGAGGGTAGGCCAAGAGTCACTCTCACACTATAAATATACCCTCATGCGTCATTTTTAAGGACCTTTTTGCTAAGGTCTCTTTTGGAGATATATACATTACTTAAGAGAATTTATGTCCTTCTAATTGATACAAGGAGTGATTGTACGTTTCCACTATTGGATTCCTCAGATATTTTATGTTCTAATGCCATGAGTATTTTCTTCACTTGATGGATCGAATGTTCCTGAAAGCTCTTTGATGTGTGGTTTCCTCATATATTGTCTCATACTTTGTGTTGCTTCGTATGAATGGTTTTTGATTCACTAACTCTATGCTCATGTTGGTGAACTATTTCTTTGGTATTGGTATAATCTGTTTGACTGCACCTTTGTTTGTGCTCATAAACTTTCTATCATTGTGAACTAATTTACAATTACTAAGCATTTTATCTTGGAAAACATGAGCCTTATTTGAAGCCTGCTAACAGTAACTTTACATAAGATTTATGTCTGGCTATTCATGGTTTATGTGGCATAAGATATTTGTCAGTTATTTCCTTGTATTTATTCAGGTACATACTTTCAATTGAGTTCATATTTCGCCTCCTTCTGAAGCAAGCTCAACAAAACTGAACAGCAGTCGAGCCTACATATCAGAAGGGATCCCTATCACAAATGGTGCAGGCTCTAGTTGGGAACCTACACCGAGGAGGCCCCCTTGTTGTTGGCAGAGAATTCCAACCCGTCAACAGTTGGATTAACCATGGCTTGACTAAGTTGTTTGACTTCAAAACACATGTTCAGTCGTGTCTTCACCAAATACATATGTGAACCCACAAGCTGTCTATAAATAGTAGCTTCCACTACTTCATCTGAAGTAGCATCCTTCTTCCTCCAGTTACTAGCTAGAGGAGTCTCCATTGGTTTGCTACTCTCCATGTGGAAGTTTGTCAATATCTCATTGGAAAAATTTCCCTGAGAGACAAGCAATTCCTCATCTCCTTGATTCCATACCAAAAAAGTAATGCATGAGCCCTAAGTCCTTCATCTTAAACTCTCTTGCAAGATCCTCTTTACAAGACTTGATTAGCTTCTCCTCAATTATCAAAATCAAATCATCGACATATAAAATAATAATCAAAAATTTACCTTCAAAGGTTCGCATCTGCTTCATTTTTGGTGAAGCCCAACCCAGTGAAATAGTTGTTAGCCTTGGTGTACCAAGCACGGGGTGCTTGTTTTAGTCCATACATCACTCACTTGTGTCTTCACACATGTGACTCTCTGTTGAAGGTCTCAAATCCTTTCGGCTACTCAATATACACCTCTTCCTCAATCATATCATTAAGGAATGTCGTCTTTACATCCATTTGATGTATCTTCCATCCCATCTATGTTGACAATGCTAGAATAGATCTGATTGATGAGTACCATGCTACAGGAGCAAAAGTATCATCATAATCAATTCCCTCCACCTCAGAGAATAATTTGGCCACAAATTTGGCTTTGTGTTTCTCCACACTCCCGTCTACTACTTGCTTTACCTTGTAAATCTATCTGGAACTCACCACTGACTTGTCTGTTGGTCTTGAGACCACCTCCCAAACATTGTTTCTGATAACAGAGTCATACTCCTCAACCATGGAATCAACCCACATTGGTTTTTGCACCACTTCCTCGAATGAGGATGGCTCAATCTCTACTCTCTCTCTCATCAGAGCCGTGTAGCTAGTGTACCTCTCTGGTGACCTTCTTTGCCTACGCAATGATGTGGGTACTCCCACATTCTCTCTAGAATCATGCAATAACCTATCAACCTCTCTGGTGCACTTTATCACATCTCTGGAAGTCTTTGCATGAGTCGGTGTTTCCACTCCCTACTCCTCTACATGTGGTTGTGCCACGTCATCCTAAGGTTCCTCCTTTGGAGCTAAAATATCCTCAACAACATGTAGTTGAATCTCCCTCTCAAGATAACATCTCATGGCATTTTCTTCATAGAAATTCACCTCTGTGAACCATTGTCATCCTATTGGTTGGCAAGTACAACTGACAGTTGTGAGGTGTATCAGTGTACTACAAAAATATGCCCAACTCAACTGTTGTCTCTAGATTTTTCCATGCATCTTTGGTAACATATAAGTATACTGATGAACCAAATATCCTGAAGTGTGCCACATCTAGCTTCTTCCCTGAAAAAACCTCTTCTTGTGTACTCATCCCGAGAATTCGGTGAGGGCTTATGTTCTGCAAATAAGCAGTTGTGTTGCATGCTTCATCCCACAAGTGCAATGGTAGGTCCTGATCATGTAACATTGTCCATGTCACTCCCACAATACTTATGTTTTTCCTTTCAGCCACCCCATTGTGTTGTGGGTTATGAGGTGATATCAACTCCCATCAAATACCTTCTGAAGCACATAAGTTCGTGAATTCATTCGACACATATTCTCCATCGTTATCGCTTCTGAGAGATTTAACTTTCCTACCAGTATATTTCTCGACAAGTGCTTTAAATTCACAAAACTTAGTGAACGTCTGATCTTTCTTTTGCATGAATAAAATCTAATACTTACAAGAAAATAATCAACAAATATTGTATAATACATATGCTTGGTCGTGGATGTTGTCGAGAACGGGCCACATACATCTGAGTGAACTCGATCAAGGATCACTTGTGCTCGACTACCTTTCTCATGAAAGGAAACTTTGGTGTACTTCCCCAATGTACACCCTTTGTATGTGTCTCTTTGATCTAGTGTACCATTGGGAAGTCCTATAGAAATTGTTGCACGATCTTCAAAGCTCCATGGTGTAAGTGACCAAATATTTTATCCCACAACTCACTGATGTATCGACTCTGCACCTTCTCTACTTTAGTGCTCAAAGAAGCACAGTCTTCTACCTCTAATTTGTAGAGGTTCTTCACTCAAACCCCAATCTGCTTCACCTGTCTTATGGCTATGTGACGAAGGAAATCCTTTCCCTTATTAAATATCACATCATAGCCTCGATCCTCCAACATGTCAAGAGAAACCAAGTTCTTCTTCAAACCTGGAACATACATGACATCTCTCAATGTGAGGGGAGAACCAGACTCCCTTTGAAAGGTACCAGTATTGATGTTGGTTGCGCTATACCTCCCATCATCTCCCATCTCGATGTGCATCTAGAGATCCTTCTCCTCCAAGTTACTAAAGAGCTCTTTGTTATCGGTCATATGGAATGAAGCTCCATTGTCTAGGTACCACACACTAACCATCACCGATGAAACCATGGAAGCGATGAGGGTGAAATCTAGTTCGAATTGTGAAGCAAGAGCTTCACCTGCCGCTCCTCTTGAGGGCTTCTTATCGGCCTTCTTGTGCGGACACTTTGTGGCATATTGTCCCAGCTCGTGATAGCGAAAACACTTGATTTTCAACATGTCCTTTTTCTTTCCACCCCAACTGGAATCTGATTTGGAATGGAATGAATTCCCCTTCCCTTTCTTCACCTTTCCAGCTAATGTAGAGTTCTCCTCATCATCATGCTTTGATGAGGATCTATCTCTAGAGTTCCATTGAATCTCTTCGTGTACCAAGTTAGACCATAATATCTCCTACTCTGGTAGCTTCTCCCTCCCATTAATTGAGTCCTTGTAGCTATGCCAGCTCTTGGGAAGTCATTGAAGTGTTAGGCTCACTAGATCGTCTTCTGCAACAGTAACCCCAACACTTCCAAGCTCATCCTGACATTAGGTGAACTTGGTCAAATACTTCAGAATTGAGTCGCCCTTCTCCATCTTGATCTTTTTGAGTTTTTCCTTCAGTGCCAGTTTCTTGTGCTCACTGCTATTTTGAAATAGGTCTATCAATGCCTTCCATGTTGCAAAAGGAGTTTCCTTACTGTGGATATTTGAGACAATATGATTTCGAACTCCTTCTAGGATAATCCTTCTCGCCTTTGCCATACACTTCTCCATTCAACTAGATCTTTAGCATTAGATGTTGGAAGCTTTGGGATATCATGATCTATGAATTCCTTTAGCCCATTGCCTTCCAACACTGCCTCCATCCTATCCTTCCAAGCTATGTAATTCAAGCTGCCCTCCAGGGCATACTCAAGTCTCAAACCATAGAATGACATCATGCTTGCTCTGAAGTATGAAACTGCAAATTCGATTTCACCTGTACAACAAACTTGTATTCTCTTCTATATTGAATCCATCTATGATACCATGTAGATTTTTACTATAGAGTCAAACTACTTATGTGATATGCTAAAACAAAAGAGTGAATCTACTCTACTCATCAGCAGAAACTAAATTTGATCGATGAAATCATGAAGCAGAAAAGGAATAATTTCAATCACACATAACACAATATCTTTCTGGGGAAAAAATAGCTAAAAACCCTCCTGTCTGTATATTGCATTAACCAGAAGATCTGAGAAGAAAATAAATTTTTTGTTCAACCCGAACAATCTCTACACAAGTACAAACTATCTCAATGCTTCACAAACTAGCTCAAGCCAATAATTAGCCAAATATGTTGCCTTCCAAACTCCTACTTCATTGCACATTTTCAAATGGAATTAGCCCATATTTAATTGGGAAATTCCTCACTCATAACTGCACAATCCATCCATAGGCCTTCCTTTGGTTGCATGCATCACCTGTTTAATTTAGATGAATTTACAACTTATAGTACATTGTCCTTAACTCTAATCTCAATTAGGTGTTCATCTGAACTAACATGCATTAGTTTTTTTTTATTGAATTATCAGTTATCTAATTGATCATTGCAAATGAATTAAATCCAATTTATTCAATTGACCACTCACTTGTTCCTCCAACAGTTAGAACTAGTTTAACTGAATTTAACTCAGTTAAACCGAATTAAATAATTACAACTCAATAAGAACTCAACCTGGGCCCCTAAAATTTAGGGATCACTCTACATGACTCTGGATAGACTTCCAAGTCGAATTTACTGAGCCAACTAAGTCAACTTAACTTAGTTAATTTCTACAAACTGTTAGGAGACTATAACTACAATTTAATTCCCAATTTAATTCAAGGACAAATTAAATTAGGATCTTCTTGTTGTTATTTTTAACATAACCATGGTAATGTAACTAAAGGCTGTAAATAACTCACCCATGGTATTATCGACCCATGGTATTTTCCCATGGTAATGTAACTAAAAAAGGTTATAAATAACAAGCCTCTTTTTTGTAAGAAGGCATATTGGTCCGCACAATGTAGATGTAGCAACATTTTATCTCTCATTTAATGGAATTGTCTTTTATGATGTATGATGTTCTGACTTCTCTCTCTTCATATCTTTGTTTGGGGTGTATTCAGTCCATGTATTATTTTTCATCAATATTCTTGCACCAGGTTTTCTCCTTCCCTCTAAGCATTCTTGGTTTTGGATCTTAATCACTAAGATCCATATCAGTGGTATCAGAGCAATGTTATGACTCCATGGCAATCAAGGTTCTAAGGTTTTGGAAGTTCCAGATATGATCTTAATCCTTTGTGATTGCTCATAATCCTTTGTTTTACAAATAGAGTTCGAGCTCTGGTCGAAATGTATTTTTGAAGCAAAAAGGGTGAATACATTGTGACTTGATTCTCCTCGTGCTACAACTTGGTCCATAGTCAAGCCATAGAAAGAGACCGTGACACTCCCTCCCAGCCATATCACAAAACACAAATCCATATCCATTAACATAGATCATTGTTTTTTTCAACAGATACTGTACTTGGCCATAATGTGTTAAAATCTACAGGAAACAAGGTCATAATTTTGTTACACTGATTGGACATAAGGTTAGTGACAGGGGTCAATTCAAAATAGTTCATCGATTTTGTATGGAAAATCAAACGGCATCATCATTATTGAGGGTTGGAAGGCGCCTACTGATTCTAGCCTATGGAGATCATTGGTATCGTCTTAGATTTTTGTGGTTCTTGGTGACGTTATGTATCCATTTCTGATAAATTGTATGCTCTTTCTTAATGATCCATAGCCTAATCATGTGTAGCAAGTTGTGATAGCAACTAGGTTAGATGAGAAGTGGTCTTCAGGTTCATAATGTTGGGCTGTTAGGAACGCCCTCAAAAGTGGTGAGCCAAACTGACTGAGAACTGACAATCCAGAAAAGCTATTACTTGAATGTTCTTGATAGGGATTATCCACCAAACCTAGTTTTATCTGTAGGGAATAAAGAAACCAGTAGATGAATGTCCATTTAAAAGATAAGATGATTGAAGTGGCCCACCTTTCAGAATAATGTATGGCCTCTCTTCTCTTATACCCCGTCCTGGTCAATCACACATTAATCATTGTGCCAAGAAACAACATGTCAAATCATATTACCCCTTTGACTACCTCCCATAATCCATTTTGCATGATATTCTCTCTCGGCTCTCAATCCTCAATCTCTTGATTGCCCGCCAATCATGTGTTTCTTGCTACCGAATTGTTTCTTCCTTCCAAATCTTTCAAAATTTATATGATGAGAGAAACCACAAATCTTGGATTTCTCTTTGTAGCAACTCTCACCTCAATCCCAACGAATTTTTGCTCTTCAATGCCAACAATGCTAAATAGTATCATTTTTTGTCGTTGGCTCAACGTGTGGTTGATCCCATGACAAAATATTGGCTTCTCCGTGGAGTAGCAAAGGGTCTCATGCTTTTGGCAAGTAGAGAAGGAAGATTGGTCGTGGCCAATCCCTTGATAATACACTTATGATTGAATCCTATGTGAAAAAAAATAAATAAATAAATAAAATATGTGGCAACCCCAATTGAAGAAAAAACCATGGCATCAAAATCAACAACCACCCATCAGCATTAACATAGTTGGATATTCGACCTATAATTCATTTAAAGTAATGGTGCTTGGAGAACTAATAGATAAATAGGTACGTGCTTTTGTATACAACTCCATGACTGGCACATGGACCATACAATTATGTCCTGAGCTTTCCCATCATCTTTTACACTATCTATCCCAGTCAATTACAAATGGCACCACCATATACTACAACACATATTATCGCAATTCGGTTGATCCCTAACAGATGTTGAGTTACAACACAAAAACTCTAGTGTCCATGGTTGAAGACATATGGGGAATGAATCTCTTAGAAATAGTAGATACGAGGTTGGAGCAAGCGCAGACAATTGGAATGGTGGCCTACAACAACCAAATATTCCTGCTAGGAATCCTTTGATGAAACATTGCACCCTCGCCCTTTAGTGGGTTTGTCGGATTCAAATCAAAATGTCGAGCAATGGAGGCTTGTGATGAAAGTGACCCTTGACTAGGGAGGCAAGAACCCTGTGGACTTTGGTTCATGTGAGGTCGCGGTTGCGTATGACGAAAAGCACAGTGTAAACATAATTTTAAGGAAGGAATGGAATATGAGATTTTTGAAACTGAATTTCATGAATCATGGAATTCATAATGCTATTGGGCTCTTACCAAATGACAACCCTTACAAGACTTAGTGTTCATACATAGCATATAACTACATTTCATATTTTGGTACACATTCAAATAGCATTCCTTCAACTGCAGGCACCAATGGCTTCTTGGTATTGTTTGTAACAATCAGTTGTTTATTTGTGTTTTTGCTTTTTTGGTCATGGGGTCCTCTTAGCTGGACTGCGTTGAGTGTACTTTTTACACTAAAACCTCCATATACTAAACAAAACATAATTGTTTATATAATTGCACACACCTTCCTATATATTTTATGTACGTTCAAGTACAAATTTTTCCTATTCTTTGCTGGCACCATGCTCTCAAGCGTACTTTACTTACTTACAAGATATGTCACCCACTACACCCGGTTGACATCAAAGGCATATTTTTATCTCTCTATCTTTCTCGATGTTACGGGTGCCCATGGTGATAGGGTTATCTTTAATGATTATCTTGAAGCATACTTTTGGTTGAAACAAAATACCCCTCCTAATGCCAAGGTTAGGTCATGATGGCACTATCAAATCACAACAATGGGAATCAAATATGTGAAAATTGAGTACTTGGAGGAAGTCTTTACAACATCTCATTGGATAGTGATAATTTACAAAGATAAGCCATCATATCTCTACCAGATAGATCGACAAGCGATCTTGAGGTTCATTACACGATATCTCTATCCTCGAACCCTCGTTCATCATGGTTATGGGTCAACCACATGTTGTGGCCAGCAACAACCCCCCTTTTTATTTAGTTTTAGTAATAAAGCTAAATAAATGGGGACCCTTCTAAAAATAAAAATAAAAAATAGCATTCATATTTCCCTTTGAATAAAACATGCTATCATAAACTTAGGAGAACACCCGCAAAATCCAAAAAACTTAAGTTTTATGATAAGTTCCAAATAAAATCAGTCTCTTAACAATAAAACATCGCATCGCAAAAGGTAATGGGGGAACATCATATAAATAAGCTTTTGAAATTGCGAAAACGCGATACGAGATCGCACGCCTTAAAGACTCATCGCACATCATGGATTTCATACGCCGCAAGTGTCACCTAAGGTAAAACATCCCGATCCAGCGATATGCAATAAAGCATCTCGCAGATCGCATCTCGCAGACGCATAAGGTGATAAATGATTGTTGACAAAAACGGATTAGCGATATTGCGATCTGTGATATTGCGAAGCAAATCGCAAAATCGCTTTATCACAGATCTACAGGGCTCATCAATAAATAAGTTTTTCTCGTAATCTGATACTGAGTTATGGGCATTAAAGTCAATTTAATGGTTAGTTGGTGGTCATTTATGAAATAAGATTTGAATCTGATCAAAAGGTTATTTCACGTAGGGTGGTATATTTGATATGATTTTAGAATTAAAGAGCTTTCCCGTCACTTTATCTCTTATCACTATTCTTTCCTTACTTGTAAATTTGCAGGAGCGGTAAGCAGAGTAATATACGCAGCAAGGTGTAGAATGTAATGGGAAAGAAGGGAAAAGCTCCGATTGCAGAGGACAAAGAGATGACGCCCTTATACACAGACACCACCTGTAACAAAGATGCCAGCATAACTACTTGGGAAGGCATGTACAGTCTGCTCAAAGAAGGAAAGCTGAGAGTTATGGAGGTTAAAGCAACAGTAGACTCGCATGGGTCATCTGAAGCATCAATCACTGAACTTGCATGTTCGTTCTTACACCGAATAGCAGCAAGACTGAAGATTATTCCATACATAGACATGGTCAAGTGGGTATTGGACAGTGCTGATATAACAGATAGACAATTCAAGACTCGAGGCCAAGACCTCATTGGATCATTCATTGCACAAGATTTAAGGCTTATGTATCATCTACCAGAACCGCAAGCAACCTACAACAAGCAGTTCGTGGAGAAAGTTCGCCAAGGAAAATGAAGATTTGGCATATTGAACCAAGAAATGGTCGGTAAGGGAAGATTTATTAAAAAAAAAAGGCAAAGCACACTGACCAAGGCCCATCGAGACCACGCAGGAAGCAAAAATAGAACCTGGGAATTCCGGATCGGAAAAAGGAAGTAGTTTCCGATGCGTGATTAGCGCTTAGCGCTAATCGCGCATCGCTGGGAAAAACCCCTCGAGAAGGAAAGCCCCCGAGCGTTCGGTCGCATGTAAACCAAAAAACTACGGGGAAAAGTGCTAAAGGCTAAAGGCAGGACCCACCCCCCAAAACCAACGGTATTTATATGGTGCACCCTTGGGCAGTAAGTGGATTTGGCTTAAACCTAGAAATTCCATTCAGCACTCAACGCGTGGCAGCTGAAGAAGCAGCCACAACGGCAAACAATGTCATTGACTGTGTCAATGAAAACCTGCACAGAGCAAACCTCATATCAGAGACCACTCTCGGATGTCTCCCAAAGGCACAGCAACTGCAGACAAGCTGGAGACGAAAAGCTGAGGAAAGGGCAGAGTCCATAAAGAAGTTAACCAAGTTGAATTGGGAAACTTACTGGCAGTACTTGGTTAAACTGCATAGTCAATGCATGACTTTCAAATTCCTTACGAACTCTGCCGAGAAGATAGCGCCAGTACTTGCCGATTCTGTTTTCGCAGGGCAACTAAAATCGGAGGTTGGCCAACCAACGCTCCTCAAGCCGATGATGAATTCTTGTGACCATAGGGAATAGATACATAGATAGTTAATTTCTAGATTCAGTTTTAGTTTTAGTTTTGATTTATTTTTGCCTTAGATGGGGACGGTCATTTAAACCTCCTCCTATATTTTTGTAATAAACTATTTTTAGTATTTAGGAAGTAGTATTTTAACCCCTCTCATGCATTTAGAGAAGGGTCCTGAAATTGTCAAAATATTTCCTCGGAACATGCACTTTCGCACCCTCAGAGGAGGTTTTGATGAATGAATGGAACAGGTCCTGAAATTTGACAAAAACATTTCCTCGGAACATGCACTTCTGCACCCTCAAAGGAGGTTTTTATGAATGAATGGAACAAGATTTATTGATATCTGTGTTTGATGTCTGCTACTGAAATGCACTTTTGTACTCTTAGTAGATGTTGAATTAGGAAGAGATAAATCTATATTGTTGAAGCTCATGAGTAGGACTTGTTATCAATGGTACTTTTATCTCTTAATGATTTCTACTTATGTGTCTTAGTAATATTTTATGCTCAGTTATTTATATATGAAAACTTGAATGTTTGAGTTATCATTTGGCACTTTTGTACGATGATGACTATTATGTTTATGCTCAATATATGAAAGACTTATTATGCGATATGCTTCTCACAATTGTTTTGGCTAACATTTTATACGAAACAATTCATTTTTATCAAATTCTTTTCTTGTAGCAATTGAATGATCTTTATTACCAATTGCTATTCGAAATTATTTTAGATCGCATAACTGAAAAGTTGAATCCCGGGTTAGTTTTAGACTTAAATATTTCTGTTCATTAGAATACAATTTTATTTTTAAATTAGACTTAGATTAAAAGCATTTTACTTAGAAATCTTTAGAAAACAAAAATATTAATCAACACACACAAATTGGGAAACTAGTCCCATAATCCCCAGTCGGACCCACCATCCCAAATGGAAAAGGAGCTACTTTCAAGGTCCGGACCAGGTGGGTATCCCCCTTGTTGTAGACCCAATTTTTGGGGCTTAAACACCACACAAAACCCTTTGACAATAAAGTCCATTTTCTTAGCCACACACTGTCCACCTCATTGTTGGCCCACCAACATTACATGGTATCTCTATCCTCGACTCTTCATTCATCATGGTTATAGGTCAGCCACGCAAAACCCTTGCCATCAAAATCCATTTACTTGGCCACACATTGTCAATATCACAAGCATTACAGGGTATCTCTATCCTCGGATCTTCATGGATCACAGTTACAGGTCATCCACAAACCCTTAGATATGGTTCAACCATGCAAAATCCTTGTCTTCAACAGCACCTGGTCATCTGCAACTCATCTTCGACAAAGGCTTCTTCGCAGGGAACTTCACGCAATAGCAACCATTGCTTCCTAAGGGGGGGGGGGGGGGATCCGAATGGAAATTCACCCATGGTGTTTAACCATGGTAATGTAACTAAAGGATATAAATAAATCACCCATGGTAATGTAACTAAAAAAGTTATAAATAACAAACCTCCTTTTTGTAAGAAGGCAGATTGGTCCGCACAATGTAGATGTAGCATCATTTTCTCTCTCATTTAATGGAATTGGTTTTTATGATGTATGTTGTTCTCTCTCTTAATATCTTTGTTTAAGATGTATTCAGTGCATATATTATTTTTCATCAATATTCTTGCACCGGGTTTTCTCCTCCCCTCTATGCATTCTTGGTTCTGGATCTTAGCCACCAAGATCTAGATAAAACTTTGTCCTTTTTCTCTTTTTTGAAAGTGACCTTGGAAGGTTTTGTAGGTTTTTTTTCTTATGCAGCAAACTTGGGAATACAAATCATATTTTTTTCTACATTTAGTGCTTCTTGCATTGCATTAGCCAAAGTAATCTTGGTTGCATGTTTCACGAACATAGGAATAGATGTAGGAAGGAAAAAATTATAGAATTCAATTTACACATAGGCTCCAAGTTTGGATGTATCAAGGATTTTATTAAGAATCTTAAGAAATTTCCTATTAAAATCTTTAATTTTTTTGTTTGGAACCTATTTTAAGCCTAATCTCTACCAATAAGGTAATTGTTGATTTATCATCACCAAAAATTTTGATAAACACATCTTTAAATGTATCCCAATTTTGGATAGAATTTCCTTGTGAGGAAAAATACCAAGTTGATGCTCTACCTTCAAGGGTGTATAGGAATAGTCTGCACATGACATCTTCATTTTTTACACCTCCCAGATTGATGGCAAGCATCAATATCTTTATGTCATCTTTGAGATATTCTTTATTATGGAGATCAAAGTTTAGTATCCATCGTTCTAGGCATTTTGGAAAATTGTGTTGAACACCATAAACATTAAGAACTGTGAGGGTTTCCCGTGGCCTCCTTGATTGTCCTTGTCCAACCATAGTTGAAGTAGTAACATTAATTATTGTTGAAACAAGGGAGGGGGTTGTGACAGGTTGGCTATATGGAGAACTAGGAGATGGAACAGGCCGAGGAATTTGAACTTGATTTTGTACAATAAACTCCTTTTGTTCTGGGGGAACTTAGAGTCTCTGAGTTTGAGTGCCTTTGGGTTTACCAACAATATGAATTTCCACTGGTGGCACACTAAATTTATTGCTTTGCGCTCAAGTTAAGACTCCTGAATGATGTAATTCAGAAGAAACAACAAAATATTATGTTTGCAAGGAAACAATTTCTATGGATTGTTGTCTTAAAGGAACGAGATCTAAAATTGTTTTTCTTGAATATTCTGTAAAGGATTATTTGATTTTTAACCAGAATATATAAAATGATCATATATGTTTTGAGAACTAGAAGCTTATTAAGGACTTTGTTGTGAAACTTCTTTATAATGTGCAACAATAACAGGGGCTTCAGGAGATTCAATATTAGAGACTTTTGGGTTGATAGATGTAGGAGGTGTTGGGTGGTGAGTTTGATATTTTAGGATGAATCTTGATATTCTGTGATGATTTTGGTGCCATCCACCATTAGAAGGCCCACCTTCTAGTGCAAAAAAAAATTCATGGTTAGGATTGACCATATTAATATTTGAAAATTCGCCCAATCAGGATCCCAATTAGACACTTTTTTGTTTGGTGTAATGAATTTAACCAATATGTGGTTATGTTTTCCACTCAAGGAATTTGCTCCAACAAATGGAGACTTATTGCAAAGATTATGAAAATAAGTTTGAAGAGAAATAATGTAAATAATCTCGTAATTATAACCTAATGAAAGCAATATAAACAATTAAACTATTGTTGCTCTTATCTAACTATAATAATTATATCTCAAGTATTATATATTTCATATGTGAAACTGAAAGATAAACAAGAAGTATGTAATTTAGATTTACAAACTTATTATCTACAAGCAATTAATTGCAAATGAAATTAAACTTCACTTAAATAGTTAAATTAGTTTTGATTACTCACAACATTTGTACATATATTCTTTCCTTAAAGCCTCAATAACAATGAGAGTTCTCAGTCAACCGTAACTAACTTCAATCATCAAATATCAAAGCAATAAAGCATAATAATTTTGATTTCAATGAAAGATGAAAAAGTAAATTAGAGCAACAGTACCATAATCACTTGATCTCGTTAAAACTTGAAATCTCGGTGATCTAGATTAATATTAAAGAAAAGACTAAATTTACGACAATTCAAAGTTTGTTTCCTTCAAAAAATAAAAACCATTTCAAGCTCATTTTTCCCTTTAAATAATATTATAAAATAAAGGATAAACATCTGACTAACAACTTTGAAATAAAAATAGAAAAGTAGAAATTTGTTATGATGTTGGGATAAAATAAGCCTTCAACTTGTTGAGGTAACACCCTGGGAAGCTTCAACAAACTATTGCCATTGTGAATGGAATTCAAGAAGATGTGTAAGATTTGAAGGAGGATTGATCAGAATATTGACCTAGCATTCAAACACATGCACTTCAATTGTTGGGAATTCTTGCGCTATTCTCTCAATAACCAATTTGGTCAACAAATAATTACTATGAGATTTGACCAAATATCTCCAAATAGAATCCATGTCAACCCTTTAAATTCACCCAATTTGACTCCAATGCTCCAATCTGTGTTCTTGCACATTCTTTCTCACTAAGTAAGCTTCTTATGACTTATCATCAAACATATTTGTTTACACTTCAGCGTCTCTGAGTGCCTGCATTATTGATCGCATTAATGGAGAACAACTTTGTTCAATTATTTCTATTAGTTCCTTAGAACTATGTAGATGTGCTTTCCAAGCTTTCAAGATTTTTTTTCTTTTGCATTATGTTGATTCTAGGTGTAGCAGGTGGTATACTATTCTCTATTCTCTTCCACGCAATTAGTTGGGTTAATTTCCTCTTAGATTCTTTATATTCCATTTCTTTATCGATCATGTCATTGAATAATTTATTAACCACGTTCTACTCAGCTTGAGCCAAACTTATTTCATTACATAATTTTTCTTGTATATAGAGGAATTGTTGGTTTACCTCAAGTGCTTCTTGCTTTAACTTTGCTAGGTCAATTGCATTGATGGTTGCTTCCTGGATTTTTTCTTGAATCCTAGTTATTTGGGTATCCTTCATTTTATCAAAAACATCAAATTCTAATTGTAATATGTTGATTTCCTCTTTCAACTTTTGTTGTAAAACATCAATCTATTGGGTGTGTCATTGTTCAAACTCAGTATTTTGTTGTCTCAACCACTCTTGAAATTGCTCCTCTTGCTACAATAATTGTTGTTCTAGTTTTGAGATTTTAAAATCTTTATGTTCAATAATATTCAATAATCTAGTAACTTGCTAGACATTAACATTTACATATGCTCCAATAGAGTGATCCAACTCCTTAGTTATCTGCTCTTCACTCAATTGAGAACCATCCTAGCCTACTTGAGGAGGATTATTTCTATATTCCTTTCACTTCCAACCTTCCTCTTATTTTTGTTCCTTTTAATTATAAATTTATTCTGAGGGCTGCAAAAGTAGTCTAATGGAAGGATGTATTCCATTTCAATGGTGGGCAAAGAGCTGACCATCAGCACATTCTATGGACTATCACCAATAATAGTATTGATAGGAGTCTTCATTGTAACTTTATAAGTGACCAAACATGTTGTCTAATCAATACCAGTAATAGTAGGAGAGACATTTGTATGTTGTTGTGGATGCTTTAAAGGAGTAGAGATTTCAATAAGAGCTTTCAAGGGATTTTTGTTGCTCTAAGTTGTTTGCAGTAGACCATATGAACTCATCCTATTGTTGTTACATTTTTATATTTGTTTCAATTTTCTCTGTAATATCCTTCTTCACAAGCTCATCAACAAATTATACTAACACCTTCTCACTCTCTCCCAAATATTCATATGGAATTACTATATGTGTCTTAGATGTAGAAGCCTTTGAAACACTAGGTTCACAAACTGTTTCCTACAAAATGCATGGCAAAGATGATTTTCTTTCTTCCCTAAATATAAGGAAATGTTGATACATCTCAGGAGAGAACCTTTGAGCTTTTTGGTAGGCTTACTCATAAGACCAAACTCTGTGGAAAATATCAACATAGGGAGACTTTTCATGCTAACCATAATAAAATGATACCCATAATTCCTAGGGTATCATGATGTTTAAAAGGAATTTGGGATAAATTGATGGTATGGAAAGTCAAGAAAGCATGGGAAAAGTTCTCTAAAGTTTAAAGACCAATTTGGATGGGAAAGTTGGGCCAAATTTCTGGATTTTTTATGCATATTGTTGGCGATGCTTGTCTCAACTGTTTGGTATGTTATCTCCTTACAAATTAGTTTGTCATGCACAAATAGGGGCAGGGCAAGTGGAGCTTCTTGACATCCATATATTCTAAGATAAGAAAAGGTTTCTTCAAAATACCAATCATCTATTCGAGAAATGCCTAGCTTGGCTTCTTATGAAATTTAGGGAGGTTTTCTGTAAAATAGATTTTCATAAATAAGAATTATGATGTAATGACAAATTTGATAGAAATGTTCACCTTAATTATCTTCCCAAAGTTTAGAATGATATATATGAATGGGTTATGGTTTCAAGATGGTCCATTTCCGTCCCATTAAAGGAAAAGAAGTTGAAAAACAAATTGCATCCATGATATATGCTAACATATAGAATGGGGGATTGACCTGATTAGTTTTTGAAGCTCGAAAATTGTTCTTGTTTGTACAAATTTTTGGACAAGTTGTTAGCCCAATTGAAAGAAAAACCATCTAAATTCCTCTGAATTAGAGGAACCTAGTCTAGAGGGAAATGGGTATCTTCCTTTCTAAAAAATAGTTTGCAAAGCACGGCTGCCACATCGGTTGGACCAAAATTTAGAGGTGCAACTGCATATTCCTTTGAAATTTATTCTTTAAATTTATTCTCATTAGTTCTACATGGTTTTTTCAACTTAGGCATGGTTTTTCCATACCCTATACATTCCTTCTGAGTGAACTTCTGAATAAATTGAGCATTATACTGGATTTGAGCTTTAGGAACTTTATACATAACCTAGAGAATATCATGTCGGAAAGAACCCATGATGATGCATCCTAAAATACATACAGAATACATAGGTACATACACATAATCCATGACCCAATTAATCATATCGGTATATGGGAGGAGTCTGAGTCACGCGACAATATTATGCAGGGCAAATTTTGCAATTTTCCATGAATTAGTATTTAACCCTCCAATTACTCCAAATGTGTGCATAGAAATCAATAATTTATTTGGGGAACCCAACTGGGAAAAACCCCTCTTGCTTGTATTAAATCAACTGAGCAATCTGATCTATTACATAGAATCTGCTTCAAGCTTGAACCTACCTGCAATACTAATAAACTCTCTCTCAAGGATTGCCTTAAACTTAGGTAAATAAGGTTTGTTAGGAGCTCCTATTTCCTCCCGCAAATATGCCCCTAAAAAATAGGAATTTCTCTTATTTCCTTGTGCAATTCCCAAGAGAAATAGATTTAATATGATCATTAAGCCTCTACACAAAAATTTGTGTGCAATCAATAAATACAATTATACCTTCATCCATTCTCAATAGGAAATTTGAACTCCATACAGTTAACTAAGAGTAAGTTGAGTTAACAGAAAGTCAACTACTCAACTAAACTCAAATCTATCTCTATTCTAGAACTAGAGATTAGTTAAATGACAAACACTAGAGTTAACTCCACTAGATAACTAATTTTAGCCATCAACTAATCAACAACTCACTGAAAGCCATCTAACTCGAATTAACTGACAATAACTCAGTGATAGGCCATGCCACACATGTTAATTGACAGCTAACTGAAGCATATATGAGATTAAATTCGAATTAGCATCTTTGACTAAGGCACAAGTCAAAGAAGTCAATCCTAGCTACATTTTCAACACTCCCTCTTAGCGAGGAAGGGCTTCTTGGAAGAACCTTTTCCACCTAGATCTGTCTTCAACTCTACCAAGTTCTCTATTGCTATAGTTGCTCCCTCTGAACTAGAAAGATCCATGTACCCTGGGTATCTAGGTGTCTGCTTCTTAGTGTTGAGAGACTCAACTCTTTTCAAAGATCCCTTAACTAAATCCTTTGCCCACTTGGCTTAAACTTTCTCTATACTAGAAGTTTCTGACTGGGAAGTTGCCTTCACTCGCCCTGGGATATGGTCATCATCATCCTATTTATCAGCCCAACTACCAACTAGCTTAACATAAAATTGGGATATCGACTAAGGATCCAACTTGAGAGCTCTGTCTTTCTCTCGCTCAACCACCACATCTCTACTCTGAGAACTCTTTTCCTTGCTGCTTAAGGTTGCACATGCATCAACCTCCAATTCGTATAGGTTCTTGATCTGACACCAAACTACTTTACTTGTCCTGAAGCAGAATGCTTAAGGTAGGCCTTCCCTATGTTTAATACAACATCACACCCTTTGTATTCAAGGACTACTAATGAGACAAGGCTTTTCTTCAATATTGGGACATACATCACATTCTTGATATGGAGAAGGGAACCAAACTCCCTCTTAAAGCTTACTGTACCAACTCCTTTGGTCATGCATTTGCCATCATCTCCAACCTTGATATGGAATTGCATATCTTTATCCACCAAACTGTTAATAAATTATTTATACCCTATCATTGGAATGAATACCTTGAGTCAATATATCACACACTACTCAAACTGAGCTTTCCATGCAAGTTATCAAAGAGAAATCGAATTCAAACTGAGAATAGAGTGCTTCTCCTATTGTTGTTGTCGCATCATGCTTGTTGGATTTCTTGTTTGGATAGTTTGTAGCATAGTGTCCAAATGCATCACAATTAAAACACTTTATCTTACTAAGATCCTTATTTTCCTTGCCTCCATTCTTACTAGACTCAGTTTTTCCTTGGGACTTCTTGCCCTTGGATTTCTTCCCTTTTCAAGCTAAAGGAAATTTCTCCTCATATTTTGTCCCATATGAGACTCCATCACTTGTGTTACTCCTTATCTCTTCCTACACAAGATATGACCACAGTCTCTCCTAATCAGGGAGTTTGTCTTTGCTATTCACTGCATCCTGAAAACTATGCCAAGATTTGTGAAGCCCAAGAAGAGAAAGGCTCATAATGTCTATTGGTCGAATTGTCTTTCCAACACCTCCAAGTTCATCCCTCACTTAAGAAAACATAGATATATATGTAACAATGGGCTCATTCTTGCCCATTTGAATGTTCCTCAATTTTTCCTTAAAAGCAAGTTTTTTTGCATCACTACTTCTTTCAAACAAATCAATAAAGGCCTTCCACATCTGGAATGTTATATCCTTCCCATTCAAATTTGGAACAATATGGTCTCTAACTCCTTCTAGGATAATCTTCCTAACTTTGGCAATATCCTTCTTCCATTGAGTCAGTTGTTATGCATACAATGCAGGAGGTTTAGGAATATCATTCTTGATGTATTCCAAAACCTCGTTATCATCCAACACAGCCTCCATTTTGTCCTTCCATGCACATAAATTTGAATTCCCTTCTAGGGCATGCTTTGTCCTCAAACCATAAAAGACATTATTCTTGCACTTGTAGAATTCCTGCACTAATTGATATTCTCTTCAATGCGCTTTGAATCTGATCAAGGAACTCATTTTCTATCGTATTTCCTACTTTGATACTGCTATGTGGAATTTTTCATCTACGGATAAGCACAATTTCCCTAGCTAGGTAGCTACACCTAGAACAATAGGTTTAAAGAGTTTAACCTTTTCCTATAGAAGACAAATAAGACAAGGGACCTACTTGTTATCTTTCGCTTCCCTTTGTCTCCTTTGAATAGCTCTCGTTGCTCCTTCTCGAACTGAATTCACTCTATAAGTACCTATAATCATAAACAGAGGACAAAAACCAATCAAAGAAAGAGATATATCTACTATAAGCAAATGGAATCGAAATCATTTACACATATAATCATCTCACATAAAGACAAGAATATGGGAAAAGGTGTAAACAACTTTATTAAGTAGAAGGAAGAGTTACAACCAAAGAAGTTTGATCCCATGTCACTCATCCAGCTTGAGTTCCATCCTTCATCACATCAAAAGCACAACACTCTGGAAGCATAACAATACTTTCTTACAATATAAACCTCACACCAATAGTCTCTCCTTACAAATTCTCAAATTCCAGCCCCTGTTCACTATGATGACTGCTCAATTTATAGGGAAATGGAAGTGGTTTTGTCATAAATTGGGCATTGAATGGCTTTCCAATTTGGGAGTTAGTTTCCATGGAGGAAGGGATGAGAGGATAGGAGGTTATTTGATTCATTCCCTATCCAATTTCGAGCTCATAAGAAAGGATAAGAGGTGGGAATCTTCTAGAATGGTCTAGAATGTAGGAATATTTCTAGAACCCTATGAAGATTTCGCTCAATCTCGCCCAGCGCAGGTCAAAGTGGGCCTAGGTGCTCTCCAGAGCAGGATTGTATGGGCCTAGGTGCTCTAAAAAGCAGGCTAGTATGGGCCTAAGTGCTCTGCATCACACTTACCCCTGACCAAGGTTGTGCTAGTCCCTCAAGGAGTCATTTCAGGATGTCTTCAGGTCAGGAAACTCTCAGGAATGATGGCATTCAATGTGATGACTTTCTTAGGGCATGTAGCAATTGAATTAGGGTTTGATGAGCCCTAAAAGTATTGATCTGAATGATGGGAGTGATGTGCCCAAATAGACCTATAACAATTGCCCCCTAAAGCATGAAGTAGAAAATGATAATGTCGAGTGATATGCTTTACGATGCAATGAGGAGGTTCTAAAGCGAATGGTAATCTGCATCAATTACAATACATAATATCATGATATTTTGGATTTTTAATGAGTTGATGAGGGAAGGCATACCCATGCTCAACATATATAAACTTTCATTACATGTACATAGATAGTTGTGTACATATATAGACCCGTGATGGGATGACCATCAGTGTAAATCCATCGTACAGATGATTTAGTACTTTCCTGAAATCACAGCCCGAATGGATGAAACTAGATCTAAGGTTTTCTATCTCATCCAATCGTTTGCTCAAGTACGAGTCTAACCATGTGAATATTTGATCTGAAGTCGAACATGGGAAGACACCATCTGATTACCAGCCAATGATGTAAGTCGTTAACAAACGCGAGAGAGATCGCTGATAATGATAATGATCCTCAAGGTACTGCAGTGCATTATACATGGTGTGAATAGATGTTTTGATGTCAAACACCATACAAATTCTTTCAGTTGAAGGCCAGTGATGTCAACCTATCGCCGAAAGAGAGAAACTTTCCATTGATGTATGCAAGCCTCAAGGTACTGGAAGGGTGTTTCTAAGTCAACTTCTTGGATAATGTGTTGATGTCGACAAGAAGCGACTTTTCGCAGGAGGGTCTTGATGTATCCCACATCAATAGCACAAAACGAGTGTAATGATTTTTGGAGACGGAATGTGACTGATGACACAAGGTTCAGGAATGGCGTTCATGAAAATGAAGGTTTATGAGTATTGCAAAGGATGAATTTAACTAAGTGACTTCTCTTGAACATGTTGGCGACACTAAATGAATTGGCAACATTGACCCAAAACCAAAGTAATGGATGGTATGATAACCATCAAGCAGATAACCCAACCCAAGTAGTCACAGAGATGAAGTGAAAGTGTCATGTTCAAGAGCGACCTACTGCCATAAACTAGTTTACCCCTTTTCCCATTTTCCCCAGTCATTGCTAACCAGTACCTCTTTATTTTTTATCAAGCTTAAGGAGGATAACATATGCTCGTTGTATAATTCCACCCTTCGGGTGAATCCATCGCAATGTGATGTTTTGACGAGTCTAGCGAAGGTGAAACTCCGTCTTGTCATGATGAACAAGTTTGTCGCTATTTGATGTTTCAACGAGTTTAACGGCAATGACAACTCAGTCCTTTTCATTTTTAGAGAGTTTGAAAAGGGAAAGAAAGAAAACTCCACAAGTTCTTATTCATAAATTTGTCACTCAAGTCCGAAAAAGCGTAAAATAATATGAGAGAGAACCTATTGACCATGTTCGATCAACGTATTCCTTTTTCGTAAGTAATCTATCTCAGTCCGGAAAAGGGTTAAACTTATACTGAGTAGATGTCATTTCCAATCTGTTAACGAGCTGAAAAGGACAAGCGCTTGACAATATTTTCATATTTCTAGAGTCTGAAAAGAGCTTAAAGAGGACTCTACTTTCAGGAACGAGTGGTGTCTAGGATAGCAACTGGTTCCGGTGATGTTGGAACTTCTCAAAACATGTTGATTTATGTGAAGAGGCTAGCTAATAAGACCACTCATTGCAACTGTTCCTAAAAAAGGGTAAAACAACCAAGTGAAAGCATATGATCGGCCAAGCAGATAATGGCAATGGAAGGAGAAAAACCAAGGTTCATCTGATGGAAGAGGTTGATAGAATGGAAATCACGAGGGTTAAAATGGAGATGGGTTCATTTTTACACAAGCTTGAACCATAGGGAACTATGCTTGGATTCAGTTTCATGTTTACACAAGCTTGAAACTAAAAAGTATGCTTGAGATTGATTTGCATGCCCCCAGCATGATGACTCGATTCTAGGTGCATGCCCCCCAAGCTTCATTACATTCACCTAAGTAAAATACTTGTGGCTATTAGGTGGATGAAATGAAGGTTCATTTACGAGAACAAGTGAAAGACTCGACAAGGATTTTATGAGATCTAAGACTCGAATTGGAACTTTTCTCTAGGGGACCTTGTTTCTTTTTTTAATGAGCTTGACACAAGACAAGGAACTCTGCTCAGGGACCTATTTCATTTTTTAATAAGGTTGGCACAATAAAAGAACTATCCTTATATTCTTTGTTTCATTTTTTAACGAGCTTGACATAAGACAAGGAACTCTCTTCATACCCTTTGTTTCATTTTTTAACGAGCTTGACACAAGACAAGGAACTATGCTCATGATTCCTTGATCATGACCCATAAGAGGTCATGACTTCTAAAAGGTTCTCATCAGATGGGAGAACAACGCTCTGGAAGGGATACGTAGCAAGTAATTCATTTGAGAGATCAGGTTCTAATGCCCCCAGTACATAATGTACAACATCGCGAAATTGATCTTCAGTTGATGTAGGCATGGAACGGGTTGCCACATAATTGACCCGTGGCAGGGAAGATACCATTGGGACAAAAGGAACATTTAGGGAATATGGTTGAATGTGTTAGCCTCCTGCTGCAGCAGGTTACTCATATTTCATGATGGACATTTTTATAGGCCAAATATGTCATACTTTGCATGCTGCAATGCTCCATATTTGCTTAACAGTCTCCAAGCGAAGAAGGCTACTCAGAGCTCATTTAATTGCCTTCCAAAGTTTTGAGAAGTTATCCCGGTATCGCCAATTTTCAGTTAAAGGGAGGGCCAAACAGCTTAATCTTGGTCTCCCTAGGTTTAAATTTCTGTTTTAGAATATAGAGAATGTAAATCTGTCCAAACAGCTTAATCTTGGCAGATTCTTAGATAGGTAGAGAATCAAAGGAGCCCAACAGCTTAATCTGGGCCCTCGGACGAAATAAGGGTAGTCTGTAGATAGGAAAGCATGAAAAGAAAAAATGGAATGATGGGTTTGCAAGTCTAAGCGCACCAAAATCACAAGAAGAAAAAATGTTAGGTAAGTAGGCTGGGTAGGTAGTTTTGAGGTTGTCGAATCTTAATTGCTGATCAGTTCCAGGTTTTTAGGTGTCATCTTTACTCAGGACACAATCAGCAGGCAGTTCTATGCGAAGAGCTCAAAAACAGGTATAATTAACTCCCTTTCTCCATTTTCCCCCAATCATTAGCTAACTTCCCTAAAAAGAGGTCAAGATCTGCTTGATACCTCTTAAGTTCCATCATTTTCATAGCATTAGCTTATGTAAAGATCTACTTTACTCAAAGTTGTTCCATACTCTCTCTGAAAAGGTTCTATCCCCTTTTAATCAACCTAAGCTCTCCTGAACTTAGCGTTTCCTCACCATCTCCATATTAACCACTAACATTATTATTTAGCTCCCTATATTTTCCCATCCCCCTACTAAAATTATGTAAATCATCCCCTATGTAAATATCCCTCCCCCTGGTTGAAAAATAACCATAAGTACCCCTGAGAATTGCTCAGTTTACTTGAAACTTAGCAAGAACCCTCATGCTTCCCTTCAAACCATCTTCCAAATACAATGGACTCCTTCCAGAGTATAAAATCCCTTGATGTGATCGGACCCCTTCCGATGCCTCAAATGCCTTTCACACCCACTTACTTACTCCTCTCGACCGCAACAAACCCCTTGTTGACTTCCTTAACACTCCACAGACCATAGAAAGCCAGATCGCTTCGCAGTATCCTCTCCACACAAGTTATGACCCATCCGTCGCCACCCGATGCGATATCACGATATCGGCGATCGGCGGTCGCAAGCGCCAAATGTCCAACTGAAACACCTTCTGTTCCCCACTGATGCGATATTGCGATCGCATCGGAGAAGTTCATCGTATCGCCTTTAGTATCAGTACCTCACCATGTCATTTCTGTACCAGGGACCCACCGCAGGCTGACGTCATCCGTCGTAATACTGACGTCAGCAGCCAGAAAGCCAAAAATTCATGCATGAAGAGAAATCGCACTTCGGAGCTCCAGAACAAGAAACAGAGGCAGTTTTCGATGCGCAATTAGCGTGAAGCGCTAATCACGCATCGCTACAGGAAATAGGCCGTTTCGGGGAATCATTGGGGAATCTTTTGATTCCTTGGTCCATTGTGCGCCGAAAAGCCCAAAAATCGCCCGATCGTGCCAAATTGATCCGGTTTAAAGACAGCAGAGGATCAATGACAGAGTTTAAAGTGTATCAGATCAAATCATCAGGTAGCAAGCGTGTCAAAGAGTATCAGTAGGCAGCGAAAGCCATCAATGTAGCGGCAAAGAGTATCAGTGAAAATCTTAAGCAGCGGCCCAAAGCAGGAGAACATTTAATACCTTCCAGCAGAGTCAAAGAGAGAGGGCAAAGTCACTCAAAACCCTCAAATCATAATCATTGCACATTTAACTCGCACCAGAGCAGAACTACAGATCCCGAAGCAAAATCATCCCAGCAGCACCGCATCAAGCCTCCAAGGGCCACATTGTAGTCTTTTCTGATTCAGCTGCCTCTAGCGCAGCCAAAAGGACTTACCTGCATTTAATTCCAGCAACACTTAGATTTTTGAAGAGCTTTTCTAGCATACCTGTTTAGGTCAATTGTAATCAATGTCTTTCTGATATTTTGCTTATATATACCACCCTGAACAATGTAGTGAGGGGTTGGTTGGTTGGTAGGTTGGTTAGTTAGTGAGTCTAAGACATTTCTTAGTTTGCTTCCCAGCATTTTCTCCAAGCAGAGGCCCGCACTGTAACTGTCATATTTTCTATAATCAAAGATTGCTGAAAGCGTGGATTTTGAAACTACTTGATGTGTTCAATTGGCCAAGGAGTGATTACAGAATTCTTGTGCTTCTACATGATTCAATAAGTGTTTCTCTCCTCTGTTAATTTTCATGTTTTTACCACCGTTCCGCCTTCTAAATTGCTGGAAAAAATAATAGCTTAAGATTTGTTTCACTACACCTTAAGTTCAATTTCTGCATTTTTCTATGTTTTCATCAGAAATAGCTATGAGCATGTATACTTAAATGATCTTGTTTACGTTGTTTCTTTCACATATGAATGAATATTTAGGAATTCTTAACTGCTCCTAGATCACCATTCATCCATTTCTCCTCTTTTTCAGTATGATGAAATGATTCTCCTTTTCCTTTCATCCCTGATTTCCATCATTCCATCCCTTCAATAGACTGTTAATTGTGTCATGTGTGGCTATCTCGTTCCTTAATCCTCTTGTGATCAAGAAGACGCTATAGCAAGCCTTAATCCATGACTCCACGCCCAATGGTTCGAAACTTATCACACCTTACCTTGCCTCTTTGCTTGAGATTCCTACCTTCCATCCAAACACAACAAAAAACCCCCGAGCCAAAAGCTAGCCTAAAATCATCAACAAAGTTGAATCATTAAAGAGAGATCCCTCTCTGATTGCAGGTGGGCTAGAATCTGCAATCCAAAGATTGGTTTGTGGTTACCTCGGTCGTATCCCTATAAGGAGCCTAGGGACAACCTGAGTGATAACAGAATGGAAGCCATATTTGGACTGGGAAATGAAAGTTGGTCAATGGTGACAATTCTGCCTTCATTCAGGAAACACGTCACTTGAAAGAGTGTTGAAACAATAGCTCCCATGTCATGAACATAGTCGCACCCAAGAAGTAAATTTTAATCTAAATGGCCTGGGACTACCATCACATTGAGATAATAAAAAAATAAAAATAAAAAATTCCTCCCAAAGTAATAAGCAAATGAGGAAGGATCCCTAATGGTCGACTGGTTCCTCTATTAAAAGCCAATAGATTCTGCGTAATAGGCACAAGTGGCGGCAAACTGAGCGCTTGCCAAGAAGTGGAGGAAATGATACTTACAAATGCACCTTCATCTATAATAGTGCATGTTACAATCATATTACAAACCTATACTATGATCTGGAAAGGCACATAAGAAGGAAGATGATATCCTGCCAGTCGATTCCAATCAAAGGAAGTGACCAGACTACTTGGAGGGGGTACTGTAAGAACGGGAGAATTACCCCCTTAAGTTACGAGAACGGGAGGATTTTCCTCCTGTCTTGATGGAACGGGAGGGTTGCCTCTAAGCTCATTAGAATCTGAAGAAACAAAAAGGACCTGAGTGGTATCATACGACTCTCTACAGGAAAGGTATGATTAACTGAAGGTGAAATCAAGTCAACTTTTTCCTCGACCTGTGATTGGTCAAGTATAGACTCATGGGATTCACATTCAGAGAGAGTGGGTTTGACTGACAGTTGATTTGGGTCAATCACTTTATCAACTAGTGAAGGATTAAGGGAGAGTCTCATGTAACCAGATGGAGGCCGTTGCAGAGAAGCAGGACAGTTATCCAACATTTTTTTGGCTTCATCTAGATAGGGACAAAGGTGAATGGGGTGATTCTCTTCACATAACCTACATGGAAACTTAACTTTACCCTTTTTTCCATGAACTTTACTCCCATTAGTTGATGGTGTGTCACCAGCACGATCTCCGAAAGTTGATGACACAAGATGATGTGAACGAGAATACCATTCTTCTAAGATCTGAGGAATACCATAACAATTTCGAAGAAGATGGTCTCCCATACAAAGTTTGCAAGGATATTGAAGTTTGTGAGGCTTATCAGATGGTTTCTCATCAGAAGTTGCATTCGAAGCAATGGTTGCTTGGTTGCCCCCTGCTGAATTTACTTCTTCTTCTTCCCTTTCTTCTTCTTCTTAGCCACCTGGTTACTAGTGCCAATACTTTCACCAGGCAAAGAGGAAGAAGGGGAGGAAGAAACAATCGATGAAGAAGGCAAAGGGTCAACTTTAGGATCAACTGGAGGTTGATTTTGTCCAGTTGTAGGAATATTCATTTGTGAGGCCAAAGAGGTTAAGAACAACCATACTAGCAATCTGATGGTGAGTCCTGGAAGGACAATGTATCCATATAAGGAGCATCAATATTTCTGAAAGGAGGAAAAGGACTAGGATTCCCATCAAAAGGAATTCCTTAATCGGTGGACTCTGGAGTTGTTGCCATATGTTTCAACCTAAAATCAACTAAGGAGTGACATGGAGGATGTTATCCACGGTCAATTAATTTATTTTAATCAAAATAACATAACAAAAAAAAAGAGGGATAATCTAGGCAAAAGGATTACCAAACAACTGTGAACTGCAATATACTACCACAGTAAACCAAGGACTTAACATACATGCAGGCAATCTCCCTAAATGTTGTGTTCGGTGTATCATAGTGTACAAGGTGGCAAACTCGGTTACCTAAGGATGGATAGCAACCTAATGTATTCCTCCCATATATACCTTAAAGTACGTGGAGGTCCAATCCATGTTAGCATTGTCTAATGCGAAACCACACAGTGAGAGCATTTCTTTATACTTTTTGTACTATAACGCCGCCCTATATACTCAAAGGTACATGGACGAGCTATGATATACTTACGTACATGGAATGAGGTATCACACTCATAATGTATCGCAGACAAGTTAGCAATAGCGACTGTGTTTTACGACACTGGAACACATCTCTAGCCTAGAACCTCTAAATGTTTTTCATTAGGCGACAATGCTCCATTAGGTTAATTGAGATTAATTTTAAGTTGATCTTGATTAAGAATTTACCTTTCAAGGTTCACCACATGATGTCTTTGAAATTCCTATAATGCAACTAATATGATAAACATTCTTTTCATTCGATTTGAATGATGAAAACCTTAGCTAATAGGGATAGGGCAATCAAATTCTTTTAATCAAAGAACAAAGAGCACATCTAATGCAATTTCCATAAACTATTCCACAAGTACACTCAAACTTTTTCAATGCACAATGCAATTTTTTCTTTTCAATTCCCTTAATGTTGAGATGGACAAAACGAAACTAATGCACATACAATAAATCAATATTTTTGCAAGAACGAAGACTTTACGACAGTTCCATTTCGAAAGAAATGAAGACTTTACGATAGTTCCTTTTTTAAAGAAATGAAGACTTTTACGACACTTTCTTTTGAGTAAAGATTAATCGACTATAATCTAACTTTGACAAAGAATTGATAATGATAAAGAAATCATTTAAGAAACACTAAAAAATCAAGGCCAAAGTAGGGCTACGAAGAGAAATACCAATTGATTTCAAAGACACAATAATCATTGATCTTTAAGCAAGCAAAAACATAAGGAAATTTGGAAAAAAATCAAGTCAAAGGTTGGATTTTTGACCTAAGGAGGATCAGCGCAGCCCTGAATGGGAGACAGTTTGCTTCAGAGCACTTTCCTCAAGCCAAGGGTGCTCTACAGCACTCTGTGTCCTGACCAAGCCTGCGCTGGTGCCATAGACGCCATTCAAAAGACATCTAACCTCAATTTTTTGACCATAAACACTTCAAAAAAGACTGAAATAAGACCAATGAAAGCAAGTAAAGTCTACTAAGGTGTACTAGGATGAGGATAAACTACCTGGAATGATGGTCGTTCCCCAGTGGAGTCACCAATTTGCTATGTGGAATTTTGCATCTACGGATAAACACAATTTCCCTAGGTGGGTAGCTACACCTAGAACAACATATTTAAATAGTTTAACCTTTTCCTATAGAAGAAAAATAAGACAAGGGACCTACTCGTTATCTTTCGCTTCCCTTTCTCTCCTTTGAATAGCTCGCGTCACTCCTTCTCGAACTAAATTCGCTCGATAAGTACCTATAATCATAAACAGAGGACAAAAACCAATCAAAGCAAGAGATCTGTCTACTATAAGCAAAAGGAATCGAAAGCATTTACACATATAATCATCATACATATACACAAGAATATGGGAAAAGGTGTAAACAACTTTATTAAGTAGAAGGGAGAGTTACAACCAAAGAAGTCTGATATGATCCCATGTCACTCATCCAGCTTGAGTTCCATCCTTCATCACATCAAAAGCACAACACTCTAGCAGCATAACAATACTTGCTTATAATATCAAACTTCACACCAACAGTATCTCCTTAAAAATTCTCAAAGTCCAACCCCTGATCACTATGATGAGTGCTTAATTTATAGGGAAATGGAGGTGGTTTTGTCATAAATTGGGCATTGAATGGCTTTCCAATTTGGGAGTTAGTTTCCATGGAGGAAGGGATGAGAGGATAGGAGGTTATTTGATTCATACCCTATCCGATTTTGAGCTCATATGAGAGGATAAGAGGTGGGAATCTTCTAGAATGGTCTAGAATGTAGGAATATTCCCATAACCCTATGAAGATTTCACTCAATCTCGTCCAGCGTAGGTCAAAGTGGGCCTAGGTGCTCTGTAGAGTAGGCTTGTATGAGCCTAAGTGCTCTGCAGCACATTTTCTCTTGACCAAGGTTGCGCTAGTCCCTCAAGGGGTCATTTCAGGATGTCTTCAAGTCAGGAAACTCTCAAGAATGATGGCATTCAATGTGATGACTTTCTTAGGGCATGTAGCAACTGAATTAGGGTTTGATAAGCCCTAAAAGTATTGATCTGAATGATGGGAGTGATGTGCCCAAATAGACCTATAACAGATACCATGTAGAAAATCCTTGAAACCTTGCAACTGCTAATGAGAGCAAACTGATCTGCAAAAGACAAGATTTCTCTACCAAAAAGTTATGGAAAGAAAACAATGAATAGAAACATGATCATACATAGGACACAATAATTTATCTAGGGAACCCAAGTGGTAAAAACCTCTCCTTCTAGTATAAATCAATTAAGTAATATGATCTATTACATAGAATCTACTTCAAGCATGAAGCTCCATGCAATATTGATCAACTCTCTCTCAAGGCTTTCCTAACACTTAGGCAAGTAAGGCCTGCTAAGAGCTCATATTTCCTTTCATAAATATGCCCCTAAAAAATAGGAATTTATCCTATTTCCTTATGCAATTCCCAAGAGAAATAGCTCTCCTTTGATCCTCAAGCCTCTATATAAAAACCTTCGTGCAATAAAAATAAATACAATTGTGCCTTCATCCAATCTCAATAGGCAATTCAAATTGCATGACCTACTAGGGATAAATTTAGCAGTTGCTACAATTAATTGAGAGTAAGTTGAGTTAACAGAAAGTCAACTACTCAACTAAACTCAAATCTATTTCTATTCTAGAACTAGAGATCAGTTAACTGATAGACACTAGAGTTAACTCCACTACATAGCTAATTTAGCCATCAACTAGTCCACAACTCATTGAAATCTATTTAACTTGAATTAACTGACAATAACTCGGTGATAGGCCACGTCACACATGTAAACTAAAGCTAACTCAAGCATCTATGAGGTTGAATTCGAATTGGCATATTTGACTAAGGCATAAGTCAAATGAGCCATTCCTTACTACATTTTCAACATAATTTTCTCGTCGTGTCGCAGGGAGTTTGCAAGGTGAGTTTTCAATGTTTAATCACTATAGATAAAGGACACCTAATTTACATCACAGGGAATGGAAAAGTTTATGTTATGAAACAACACATCCAAGACTTATAGAATTTTGGTTTTCTATAAGGTTCCAAGAAAAGGTGGGGTTTGACAGTGGTTTTTTATACAAAGCGGGGAAATGATATACATGAGGCATACAACTAAGTTAAAGGTTTATATACATTAAATTAAATTAAATTGAAAAAAAAAAAAGGAAATAACTTAAAACCAAAGTGAGGAAATTTAGAAGTGTCCCCTTTTTATTAGGAACTATATACAAAATAGGGGCTTGTTGTCTTACCGCAACTATATCCAAGGAAGATTCCCTCATCTAATATGGAATCAAACTTGCATAATTTATCACTATTTATCTTCATGTAACATTTTCTTCCAAAAATTTTGAAATGCTTAACTGAAGTTGGTATAATTTTCCATAGCTCATCTGGTGTCTTATCATTGTTAACTCAAGTTGTGTTAAGTTCATGACATAAATTGTTGCAATAGTTGCTTCTTTCCAAAAACTATCTGGTAATTTGGCTTCTTGCAACATCATTCTCATTGTTTCTTGCACTGATTTGATATTTCTTTCTACGACTCCATTATATTTTGGAGTTTTTGTGATTGAAAGTCATCTTTTGATACTACATTTCTCACAAAATCCATTAAAGTAATTTGAGGTAAATTCACCTCCTATGTCTGATCTTAAATATTTGATTCTAAGATCACTTTCATTTTTTACTAAGGCCTTAAATGAATTGAAAGTATCTAGTGCTTTTTATTTTGCTTTAAGAAATCATCATCAATAAAATCATACCATTATAGTAAATCATCAATAAACAACATAAAGTACCTTTCACCTTGTAGGGTTAGTGCCCTTGTTGGTCTTCATAGATCGATGTGAACAAGCTCTAATGGTCCTAATGTTGAGCACTCCTTTGATTTGAAGCTCACTCTTGTTTGTTTCCCATGTTGGCAAGATTCACAGACGATGCTTGTTCGTTTCAATATTTTGTTAATATCTCTCACTACTTATGTTTTGATGATTCTTACCAAATTGTTAAAGCTAAACTATCCTATCCTTTTATGCCATAATCAACTCTAATTTGTTTTTCCAACGTAGAACTTTTCTCCTTAAAATTCATCAAGAATATATACATTGCCTAGAGTTCTTATCGTTGTTCTCCCTAATCTTCCTGAATTAGTCTTCCTTATTTCACAATATTTAGCACAAAGAGTGAGAACATAACCTTGATAACACATATGGATAACACTTAAAATATTATGCTTGAGTCCTTCAACCTACAAAACATTTCGTGATTTAGCCCTACCTTTTTCAAGGCTTATGGTACCTCTTCCAACGATTTTTGTAGATTTGTTTTCTCTAAAACTTGCATTTCTTCATTTTTCTTCTATTAGAGTAATAATTCTCTTTTGATATTTGGTCATGTGTCTAGATCACCCACTATCAACTTACCACTAACTTTGATTTTTTTGAGTATACATAACTAGTCCGCATTTTTTTGTTGGTGGTTCTTCTTGTTTTTCTTCCAAAACCATTCTCTTGATTTTGTAGGACAGTCTCATTGTTATAGCTCCAAATCTCACTCTTGATGTTTGTGATGTTGCACTCATGGCCTAGGGCAACCCCTCCTTCCAGACCTGGTCTAAATACTTAAAAAACAGTGTTTTATTCCCTATACGCGACATTGCCTTGAGCTAAACGCGTGTGTACGCGGGTCTATGTATACCCAACCCGCGTACATGTCTTAAAACACTTTAAAAAATTAAATATCCTTAATTTTGGGCGGAGGTCACGGGTTTTACCTGTTGATTACCTATTAGTGCCCATGGCCCAACTGTTCCCAACGAATTCCCAACTAACAAACTACATTGGGAGAAGTATAAAAAGGCTTCAACGGGACGGCCTAAGGAGGAGAAGATAGAGAGAAAAATCACTATGCTAAGATTATCCCTGACTAGGTCTGAAGATCCTTGTGCTTCCAGCACTTCCCCCATTACAGGAAACCCTTATTTCCTTGAGTTATGATGTCTTTCCACTACTTGAGATATCTTGGAGTAAGTCGTGGAAGGAGTTTGTTGAAGGCTTGAGACTAGACGAATCCAGAGGATGGTTCCGCTTGGAGCCTGCGAAAGGAAGACTCAGGTGAAATCATTCCTTTCTATACTTTAGTTATCTATAATAAAAGAAACACTTGTATTGTTCCTAATATAAATCTTCTTCATGTTTACGATATCAATGTTATGATTCACATCTGAATGGTTGTTTTAATTGTATAACTAACTACCTTTCAATATGCTATGAAGATGATTTCTTTATGATGCTTGGTCAATATACTATTGTGCTTTCTAGAATTGATTGTTTTGCAGGTTGAAGGACTAAAAGGAACTCCAAGAGGGTTTGGACCTTGGCTGGATCTTCCGAAACGAAGGACCCCCAGGTGCACCTCTCTTCGTGTAGTTTGTTTATATTAGCATCATGGCTATGTGGAATGCTTGTTTTTCTTTGTAGATAACCTCCGATCTGCTAGGGTATCAACCCAAGACCCTAGGGGAATTTATCCCTAAACAGAATTGGCAACTCCACTGAGGACAATAGTATTGTTGTTCCTAGTTTGGGTTTGTTCAAGCCAATCAGGGCTCAGCTCTTTATTTGCTTGCTGTGACTGTGTAGTCTGTTCTTGTAGGAACATGAACTATAAGTTTGATCAGTTTCTTCAAACATTTTTTTTTGTTTTTTCTTGTGATCTTTTATATACGTTGTTTTTCCAGTTTACAGAAGCATATTTATGCAAGTTTCCATAAGTGAACCCGCGTATACATAGGTTTCCTTAGGCTAAATAGCATATACACGCAGTTGTGCATCAACACAGTCGCGTATACCCTAAAATTCTCAAGATTTTTGATATATTTTTGTTTCTGAAGATCTATTTGCTGGTTTGATTCTTTCCTGAACAATTACTTTTTTGTGTCAGTCTTTGTTTCTATAGCAAGTTTGTGATTTCAAATTCTCTCCTGTTGTAGAGAGTATTGGTCTTGTTTTGTTTTGTTGCAAGCGTCATCACTTTTTGTTTAAACACACAAGATTTCTTTTTGGGAATCTTGGCTGTTCTGGTCTTCCAAGACAGAAAGATTGGTCTCAATCTTTGTGGCAAATCTTGTTTTGGTGATTTTTTGTTTGCATGTCAAAATTGCATCTTTATGACCATTTACTTTTTTTTTCTTTTTGAAAGTTGTTGTGTAACGGTTTTGAGAGTTGTCTTCCTTGATCTTTTGATCGCTGTCATCAAGCTTTTTGGGCTGCTTTCTTATTGTTAAGAGCATCTTGAAACACATTTTTTGTTGAGTTTTCACCCGTTTTGTGTTGTAAACTTGCAAAGTGTTTTGTTGACTTTTCTTCAATCATAAAGTTTCAGCCTTGGTTGGAGCACTTTTGAAAAGTCATTTTTGTTTTTTTCTTTTGAAGAAAACTTCTTGAAAACTTGGTTTTTACTTTCTTTGACCCTGTTTGGATTTAGTTTCCTTTTCGCGAGTGAAAGTGCATTTTTGTTTGTCTTGAAACTTGCTTTTAATTTTTGGACGAAAATGAGCATTAGCAACTTATATTCTATCTAAACATCTTAAGTGGAAAACTACAATTGATAAACAAGTTACTTTCATTCTTTGATTTAGAGTAGCCTTAACTCTTACATTAGCATGTACTCATTGCATTAGGATAAATTTGTGCATCTTTTAGGGCATCCATAGTTTTGTTAATTTTTGTGAGTGTGAAGCTTGAGTAAAAGAAAAGAAAGAAGAATTTAATGCTTTCTTAGAAGTTCCTTAGAACTTAGTAGAAATTTCTTTCATCGAAGAACAAAACAAGTGCATTTGCATATAGTTTGGTTTTTATTAATTTCTTTTGCGTCAAAACACCACAAGTTTCACTTCCTCTTATCCCTTGACTTAAAGAACACTTTAAAAACAAGCGCTAACTAAAATACACTAGAACTTTTTATAATTATCAGGTTAGACACACCAACAAGTTTTAGGATATTTTAGGGCCTTGGATTAGGCGAGTGGAGAGAAAACTCTCCAAGGCCATTTAAACTGTCAAACATAGGAGTCTGAATAGTGAGTGAAAATACAATAGCATTAGGAAGACCAAGAAAGCTCCAGATCTGGGAGTTAATCACGAGGGTTTTTGAAGATAAGGAAGAGAGATACCCCCTCTCCTACTTGTCGGATCTTACCTCAAGACTGTTTCACCTGGCTTCTAACACGAGTTGGTAACCTTAGTTTCTTCTCCTAGGGATCTACATAATTGGCTGCAAAGGGGAATCCCGTGGCACCTGAGGTCAATGTTGTATCACTCTCAACAGTACTACTGGAGGGCACCCTTGCTAAGCTTGGGGGCTTGCACCGACGCAAGCTGTTGTTAGGAGGTTAGTGTGACTTCCTCTGTTACCTTCGCTGGTAGGACTGGGTCGTCATTATCCCAGACTATCTTCGAAAAGCCCCTTACTTCACTTTCTTGTATTTTGGTGTCCAGTCCTCATCACCAGGAGCGAAAATACTTGAAAGTTGTTTGAATGGCTGACATCTTTTAGGGACTTTTTAGTGTTTACTCTGTGCTCTTAGTTGGCCTAGCTTTCATTTTTTTCTTGAGTCTTTAATTAGATCTTAATAAAAAAATTCAAAGTGGTTGACTGATCACCTAGATGGTCTTGAAGACTTCGCGGTATTTCACCACCAAGTTTAGAGCCTTCTACTAGAAGGCGTAGAGGTAATACTTCCAGTGGGTTTCATCCCATGGCAGCTGATGCATCGGGGATTGATCCTCCTCTCGGGGGCATTAGTGTTTAGCATAGGCCTGGTTCTTCCGAAGAACTAGAGAGGAACACTCCAGTTATTTCTCGAGTTCTCTTTCAAATGGAAGATAGCATAGAGGTAGAAGAACTCCCAGAGTCATTAGTAGCTCTGAATTCTCCTCTACAATCTAACTATCTAGACGTATTACAATACGTTGGGACTCCGATGCATAGACCGTCAAGTCCAGGTCATATTACGCACTTACCATCGATGGCCACTACTGGAAGCATGGCTTCTACCACAAGTGCTACAACTATGTAGACTCCAACATCAATACAAGGGGGAGGAACTATTTCCATCCCCTCTGCATCTCTATTTGGGTCTTTTGTTAGCACATCTTTATTTGGGTCTACCTCCATTCCTTCTACGAGTGGAAATTCTCAAGCCAACGCTTTTAGTTCTGGGTTCTTCCCATTTGGCACCCATTCACAGGGTATTCCATCAGTTCCATTCAGTGCCTCCACATCCATGATGGGTGGGTCGGCTTCATTTCAGGGTTTTCCTTTCAGAAGTGGTCATATACCACATTCCAACCCGATGATAGGATCTATGCCTTTTCCTTCTACAGGACAAGGCAGCAATCCCTTTCAAGGTTGGACTAACCCTGCGGTTAGTGGCATGGGAACTGGGAATCTGTTTTTTGGCCAACAAGGGAATAGGCCATACTCCACAGTTAGTTCGTTTCGAAGTATTCCTCCCTTAGCTTATGCTTGGAATCATTATCAGGGGTTATCCACTCCTTATAATCCTTTAGGAAGGAACTTCACCGGTTATGGAAGTTTTTCGGCCGGAGTTGGTCAAACTCCGAGTTTTGCTGGATCACAAGGTCCGCCTTTTGGTTCAGCCGGTTCTACTGGTTACTTCAAGTAGCCTGGTGCCTTCCAAAATCCAGGACAATCTTTTCAGAACTTTGGGAGCTCCACCCAGTCTGGGTGGAATCCCCAAGGTCCTCCTAGGCTTCCTTTTCTAGCAACATTGAACTTACCAGATCTCTCGAAATTAACAAACGATCCAATCAAATACAATCCGGCCTGGCCTCCAATCCCAACCAAACTCCCTTAAGACATTCCTAAGTTCGAGGGGAAGGGCGGTGAACACTTGGGCGACCATGTAACCACATTACATTTGTGGTGCTCATCAAACTCCCTTATCGATGACTCGATTAGGTTGAGACTTTTTCAATGCACCTTGAATGGCAATGCGGCCAAGTGGCATATAGAGTTGCCAGGGGGGCAGCTTTACATCTTTCGCCGACTTGGCTAACATTTTCCTAAATCATTTCCAGTTGCCCGTCTGTTATGATGTTGGAACTGAACTTCTGGACAATTTTCGTCAGGACACAACAACTCATATTTCTGATCATATTCAGGAATGGAGACGGAGAAAGAGGCTAGTTAAAGCCGAAATTCCCCCAGAATACCATCTCGAATGGTTTTTAAAATCTTTACAACCTGAAATCTCTAAGGATGTCTCCCTGTCTGGAGTCTACTCTGAGGAGCAAGCTATTTTTAGGGCCCAGCAGTTAGAATTGATTTACTCTCAGTCTAGGATTCTACAAAAAATCTTGCTAGATGCTCCTGGGACTAAGGCTGATATAGCCAAGTCGAAGCCAGGTCCCCATGCGGATGGTATCGTTGGATCTGTAGACACAAATGCGGTGAACCTATTGAGCCAATTGCAGCAATTGTCTTTACAAACTGCTACGAACAACCAGGTCACATCGTCTAACCTTTGTCTTCTCAACCCTCTTCGATTAATGTCATCCTTCCAACCCCAAAGGAAATCAAAATCTAATGGGAAAAAGAAAGGATGAGGTAAGAAAAAGAGTCAAGACAGGAAGACTGACACAAATAAACGCAACAATAATGTTGGTGGTGGTGGAAATGGGTCTAGAAAGAAAGTCAAGTTTCCATGCAAGCTATGCAGTGGAGACCATTTAACTCATCTCTGCCCAAAGATTTAAGACGCTCAGTGCTTGTTAGGGCAGCAAGGGACTTCTAACTCTCAACCTGTCTTAGCCAATCCATTTCCCCAAGGGCAACAATTACTTGTTGGTGCAAGTTCAAATCCTGGTACCTTTGCAGGGGGTAACCAGGAAGGCGAGAAATCATCAAATGCTTTCATGATGGGTTCTAATGTCCATGTGGCCACTCGGTCGCGTGATTATGGTGAAGTTGAAACTTCCAAGGACAAAACTGTTGTCGGAAATACCAACCTTCATATTGAGCGACCCCCTATTGAGACTATACCATGGATACCGAAAGGTTCCACTAAATGCATGACTATTAATGCTAATGCTAGGGCCGCCCAAAATTTCTCCATTGTCGAGGATCTGACTTAGAGTCCATGTGCCATGTCCGCTTTAGAGGTTCTCTAGTCGTGTCCAGCTCAACGAAGTGCTTTTCTTTCGGCAATAGGGGCAATTGATCCAAATAACTCTTTAGTGCTCACTTTCAACATGCTTAATGTAAAAAAGTGACTCCCTCATCATATGGCTTTTCAAATAAAGTCTACATACCAGAAAATTAACATCTTTCGTACCATTATTGATGAAGGAGCTTCCACGTGCATCATGTCGATGTCATGCTGAAGGCCATTGGATCGCCTTCGACTATTCCTTCACCTACCTTCCTGACTACATTTGATGGACATTCTCATAGGCCGCATGGGATTATCTCGTCCTTTCCCATATGTGTTGGGGGAGAGGTCATCAATATCAAAGTAGAAGTCATTGACACTAACCTAGATTACAATCTCCTCTTAGGAAGGAATTGGGTATAAAAAATGGATGTCGTTGTTTCGAATCTGTTTCGTGTCATTTGCTTTCCTCATGAGGGGAAAATTGTTAAGGTTGATCAACTGGATTATTCTCCAGCTGATCCTAGGGCAACTTCGGATTCTACTATTCCTTTAGTGGATAACCCTCATCTGCCTACTGAGAATCTAGGAGTTGGGATGTATTCTTCATTGATGGGTACCTTTGATTTTCCCTCTCCTACCGCTAGAATCAATGTCATTTCATCATCCAAGGAATATCCATGAGAAGAGTTCTTCCGAACTCATTATTTTTCAGACCCTTGGGCCTTGCCTTCACCTACGACCACATTAGTGGAAGGACAAGTTGGTGGAATGGCATTTCCTATGTCTGCAGTAGAGCTTAGATATCAGTCTATTGTTAACTCTGCAAATAACCATTCTACTTCTTTCTCTAAGGAGGAGTTAGATGGTGATGTGGCCCCGGCCTGGACCCTTGATTCTACCTCTGCTATGGACTGCTTAGATACGGTTTTACCATCCGAAGAAGCAATCCTAGAAATGATGATGGGTGTAGATCGACCTTGGGAAGACTTACACCATCGTTCATATTTTATTCCTCCGTTGCAGGGAGTAGAATCTAGGTTCTCTGTGTTGTTTACTGTGGATGTTTGTATGGTATCAAACCCTTTGGATCCAGCACACTTTCGTGCCGAAGGTAATATGTCCGTGATTTCAAAAACAATATCTATAAACATCTCTAGGAACCTTAACGTGATTGAGAATCTCTTCATTGGAACCGAATGTTTCCCTAAAGAAATTCAAATTTACACCAACCTTTTTGAGGAATTTCGAGATGTATTTGCTTGGTCTTATGAAGAAATTCCTGGCATTGATCCATCCATAGTTCAACATGAGATCAAGACATATGAAAACGCCAAACCGGTTCGTCAGAGGCTTTGACCGGTTAATCCTAGGAAAGCAGCAGCCATTAAAGCTGAAGTAGAGAAGCCGCTCAAGGCGAGTTTCATATACCATTTTCCTCTTACTGATTGGGTTTCTAATCCAGTCCCTATGGATAAAAAGCAAGGAACAATCCAAGTATGCATTGACTTTAGGGACCTAAACAAAGCTTGTCCCAAACATAATTACCCCACGCCATTCATTGATCATATTATTGATGAGTGTGCGGGTAATGAGATTTTCTCCTTCATGGACAGTTTTTCCAGTTATAATCAGATCTTTATCCGTCCGGAAGATCAGCATAAGACAGCTTTTATATGTCCCTAGGGTACCTTTGCATACAGAAAGATGCCTTTTGGTCTCAAAAATGTTGGAGCTACCTTCCAGCGGGACATGTCATATGATTTCCACGACATTAAACATATCATCAAAGCATACTTGGGCGATCTAGTTGCTCATTCTCGAAAGAGAATTGATCACCCTAGTCACCTTCGATTAGTTTTTGAGCGACGTCAATTTTACAAAATCCGGTTGAATCCTAATAAGTGCGTTTTCGTGGTTACGTCTAGTCGGTTATTAGGGTTAATTGTGTCAAGTGAAGGGATTAAGGTTGATCCCTTCAAGGTAGAGGCAATAATTTAGTTGCCTCCCCCGTCCTCAATTCTACAACTTCAAAGTCTTCAAGGGAAGGCTAATTTCTTAATATGGTTTATAGCGAATTATGCTGAGATCACTAAAGGGTTTATGCGTTTGCTACGGAAAGGAGTTCCATATGTATGGGACGACTTTGTGCAGCGGTCGTTCGATGCCTTGAAAAAGGCATTAGTCTCTACCCCAGTTTTGAGTCCACCGGATTATGGTAGGGATTTCCTTTTATATTTCGATGCAACAGAATCAACCATTGGTATGGTTCTCATTCAGGAAGATGATGCTCTCACAGAGCATGTGATTTTTTGTTTGATCCGAGGCTTGATTGGTCCTGGACTTCGCTATTCTCCTGTTGAGAAGTTGGCCTTGGCAGCTATCCATGTTGTCCAACGACTCCGCCATTATATCTTGTTACACAAAACTTTTGTCTTAGCGGCGATCAATCCATTTCAATTTGTCCTCAGTAGGCGACTGATTGGGGGAAAATATAATAGATGGATAGTCATTTTACAAGAATTTGATCTCGAGTTCTTGTCCACCAAGTCTAAGAAATCAATGGTTTTTGCCAAGTTAATTTCTGAGCTGCCTTGTGGAGAGGATACTATTTATGAGGAAAGTTTTCCTGATGAACATTTATTCATCATCTCTTCACTCGACCCTTGGTATGGAGATATCGTTGTCTATCTCCAGACTTCGAAGTTTCCCTCTACTTTCTATAAGGATGAATGTCGAAAATTACGTCACCTAGCTAAAAATTATGTTATCATTGGTGATACATTATATCATTGAGGGGTTGATTCAATCCTTCGGTGTTGTTTAACCCTAGAGGAAGCAGAGTTAGTGCTCAATGACTGCCACAATGGAGCTTGTGGTGGTCATCTTTCAGGGCTTGCTACAGCCCAGTGTATCTTGCATGCTGGTTATTTTTGCCTTTGCTCTTCAAATATTGAGTTGAAGTGGTCAAACACTGTCACCCCTGTCAAGTTTATACTCAAAAGATGCGCGCACATCCAGCTCCTCTTTTTCTCATTGTCACTGTCAGTCCTTTTACTAAGTGGGGTATTGATTTTACAACTTGTAATTTACCTTTAGCAGTGAATCACAAGTACATTATTGTGGCCATAGAATACTTCACAAAGTGGGCTAAGGCCATGCCCACTTATAAAAATGATAGTGAAATAGTGGCATTGTTCCTTTTTAATCAGATTATCTCAAGGTTTGGTATCCCGAGAGAGATTGTCACCGACCATGGCAGTCATTTCTAAAACCAACTAATGTTTGAATTGGCTCTTAAATTGGGTTTCCGGCTGGAGCACTCGTCTCCTTATTATCCTTAGGCCAATGGACAGGTCGAGGCAGTGAACAAAACCCTTAAGACGATCTTACAAAGGATGATTGACAAAAATCAGTCCAATTGGCATCTTATGTTGTATTCGGCTCTTTGGGCATACCGAACCTCCGTAAATACTGCTATAGGTTTTACACTTTTTCAGTTAGTTTATGGGATGGAATCTATCTTTCCTATTGAATGTGAAATTCCATCTCTTAAGTTAGCTATTGAGCTCATTCCAGAGACTTCTAGTCTCGAAGAGTGCCTCCTTCATTTGGAACATCTCGGTGAGCAGCGTCGAGATGCCGCCACAATCAATGAGGCTCATAAGAAAAGAGTTAAAACTCAATACGATAAAGCTGTCCATCCTCGAGTCTTTTATGAAGGTGACATTGTCTTGGTCTATGACTAAGATAAGGACACCTTGGGGGCAAGCAAGTTCAAACCTATGTGGTACAGTCCCTTCATAATTAAACGAGTTTTAGAAAAAGGGGCGTATGAGTTAATCGGTTTTGAAGGAAACAAGTTGGTAGAGCCCTAAATGGGCTCTACCTCAAGAAGTACTTTGCTTAAGCAGCAACTAGGCAATGGCTTCTTTGTAAATTTTGTATGTTTTTACATATCTTATCGGGAGTTTTTTGATATCGACAGTTTTGGTCTGTTGTGACAGGTGTTGATGGATGACTTGGTCTATTTTGGATTCACCGATGGTGCTAGTCGGCACACTCAGAACCTCACTTCCATAGCTTGGGTACTCTACTATCCAACTGGTTAGTTGATGGTGTCAATGGGAGTATGCATTGGTCTCGCTTCAAATAATATGGTTGAGTATACTGTCCTCATTAGTTTACTATCCGAAGCAATTTCTTATGAAATCGATTCGTTGGTAGTTTATCTTGATTCACAATTGATAGTGTCACAATTGAATAACATTTATTGGGTAAGGGATCCATGTTTATATCGCCATTATTTAAGAGTGAGGTTGTTGCAAAGATCATTTACTTATATTAATTATTTTCACATTCCAAGATCTCATAATTGGTTAGCCGATTCTATCGTTAATCAAGCATTAGACTGGCACATCATTCATTCATCACAATAAAATCAAGCATCAAAAAGTCGAACTGTATATATATGTCATAAAATATCTCGAGTGTACATAAGTGTGTCCAAACTAATATACAAAAATTGGGACTCAAATGCCCATAATCATGTCCAGTACATCTAATGCCCCAGCTCAGGATGAGCGGCTAGGTAGGCAACTACTATTTTGGCCACACGCCTAAGAGTGTGAACCCAGTCTCGTGGCACGCCAACCACATCACATTGCATATCCATGGGGAGATCCTCTATAGCCTTCATTGGTACTCGGTGAGTTAGTCATACCAAGTGCCATTGAACTGTGTGTAGAAGTCGCTCCGTCTCTGCAGCCGCCTCTTCGGCACCTCGGCCACGACATCCATGCCGTGGGAACCCATATGGTCGCACTGGCCCAATCTCTAGAACATGATCATTATATTAGTCATATGAATCCCATCAAAAAAAAAATTCAAAGTTTATTTTTATACTTGAAAATTTATTAAAAAACCATAAAAAAAACATTTACCTATATTGCCCCATGTTGCGGTTGGTGGTAAAGCTAGATCTGGATGTCCTTAGAAGTCCAACCCAGCATCAGGGTAGTTGTCTACGGTAATGATCTACTGCTCCCACCAGGAGAAGAAGTCATCGTCGAATGCAGTCCATGGAACGTCCCCACCTCCTAGTCATTTCATCAAGTCAGCCCACCTTCCCATCCGTGGATCTCGTGGGGTGCTGATCGAAACTGATATTCTAGGAGGAGTGTTGGGACCCTCTCAAAGAAGAAAGAGCACAAAATGGTTCCATATCCGAAGTTTTTGGTCTACCCTTTTTTTGACGCCCCGAAAATCGAGTCAGCAACAAGGGGGATACCCGCCCGGTCCGGACCTTGGTTGGCAGCTCCTTTTCCGTTTAGTATAGCGGGTCCAACTGGGGATATGGGACCAGTTCCCCAATTCAAGTGTGTGTGTGAGAAAGATTGATGTTTCTGGTTTAACAGTTCCTAATTAAGATGCTCTAATTCTAACTTTAATCTAATGACATGCATTTGTATTCTAATAAATCAGAAACTTCTAAGTCTATACTAACCCGGGGTGTAATCTTTCTTCTGTGCGATCTAAAATGATTTCAAATAACAATCGGTAATAAAGATCATTCAACTGTTATAAGAAAAGAAATCAATATAGATAAACCACTTCACATAAAAAATTAGGTGAAACAATTGTGAAAAGCATATCACACAGTAAGCTATTCATATATTAAGCACAAATAAATAGCTATCACCGTATAAAAGTGCCAAATGATAACTCAGGAATTCACGCATTAACATATAAACAACTGAACTTAAATATCACTTTGACACAAGAAATAGAAACAGTTAAGAGATAGAAGTACCATTTATAACTAGTTCTATTCATGAGCTTCAAGTGATCATGATTTATCTCTTCTCAATCCAACATCCACTAAGAGTACAGAAGTGCAACATCTGTAGTAGATATCAAATGCAAAAATCAATAAATCTTGTTCCATTCATTCATCAAAACCTCCTCGGAGGGTGCAAAAGTGCATGTTCTGAGAACAAGTTTTTGATAAATTTCTGGACCCTTCTCTAAATGCATGAGAAGGGTTTAAATACTACTAACTACATCTAAAAATAACTTATTTACAAAAATACAGGATACGGTTTAAATGACCGTCCTTTCTATAGACAAAATAAAGCAAAACTATTTCTAAAATTAAATCTAATATCTAACTATTTTGTATCTGCTCCTTAGCATCGCAAGCATGCATTCAGCGTTTGATTGTGAAAAGTGGGTTAGCCGATTTCAGCCTTTAACTGTGCTGCAAAAACAGAATCGGCAAGAGCTGGTGCCACATCTTCGGCAGAATTGATTATGCTTTTGAGAGTAATATACTGACTATGTGGTTTCACTAAATACTTTTGAGGATATTTCTGACCATTACCGCTGATTTTCGGATTCAAAATTTACCTTTTATCTTTAACGTACTTTTTTTTCCAAATTTATAGGACTTACAAGTAGCTGAGCAATTAGAAGCTTTCCATTTTGAGAAGTTTTACCTAGCGATGCGTGATTAGCAGCATCGGAAACTGCCTTCGTTTCTTAATCTGAGCTTCCTTGGTGCGATTTTCGCCTCTTGCATGCTTTCTTGTAGCGGATGTAAAGTTGAAATTTTGTGAAAATAATGATTCCGAGAGCTCTTGACCCTGAGTCTTAAACTGTCTGTTTTTTATGTCAGCGTTGTCCAGTACCCATTTAACCATGTCTGTATAGGGGATAATTTTAGGCCTCGTCGCTAGCTGGTATAGGAACGAACAAGCTAAGTCTGCAACTAATGCTTCAAAAGAATTCTATGAGCCTGCAGTAGTCGTAACCTGCATTACCTTAGGATTCTCTTTCTCAAGTAGATTATACATGCCTTTAAAAGTGGAAATACCCGTGCCTCTGTTGCATGCGGTGTTTGTGTACAAAGGTGCCATTTCTTTAACTTCAGACATCGAAGCCTTGCCTTTCTTCTCCATAGTTTCCTGTATACTGCTTCGTATAATTCTTTGTTTTTTGTTCCTGTAGTTTACAAGTGAGGTGAGAGTAATAATAAGGAATAATGACAGGAAAGCTTTAAAACGTCAAAGACACGCAAAAGTGTATCACCATACGTGAATTGGTTTCTGGATAAACAGAAAACCATATTTCATTAACAACTGGCAACTACCTCATTAATTAGAATTAAAGCGCATAACTAGGTCTCGTTTTATGAAACAGTTTTCGAAGAGTGAGCCGAGAGATTTTGCGATGGAGTAATTCTGCGATTTGCTTCGCAATATCGCAGATCATTGTATCGCATTATCGCAATATCGCACTGCCATTCTTTTGTAAGATCTCTTTGTCGCTCTATCACGATATCGCATTGTCGTAACATCGTGTAATCGCAGTATGTGCTTATTTCGTGTTAATGTATTTCTTTTGATGTGCAATTTTGCGATATGCGTCATCGCATACCAGCGTTTTCTACGGTTTTCCAGCGGAAGTGCGTTTGAAGGCATGCGATGCGATATTTGTTTTTCATTATGTAATCTCGCATCGCAATCTCGCATACTTAGAGTTTGGCTTGTAAGAAGGCATCTTGTTATCCTTTCTGCGATGCAATATTCCTTAAGGAGAGACTTTATCTTTCCTCACCATGAAACTTAAGCTTTTTTAGATTTTGCAAAGGTAATTTCCTAAGTTTATGATGGTGAGGTTTATTAAAAAGGAAATGTTAGCACTAATTCATTTTTAAAAAATTTTGACTAAGGGTCCCCACTTATTTAGTATTAGTAATAATGCTAAATAAGAAGGGGGTTGTTGGTGGCCACAACAATTGGCGATTCACTTGGAAGAACCAGTTATCTCTGTCTTTCTTTTGAATTATCTAAACTTCCAAAACAGAAAATTTTTCAGAAAGTTAAACTTTATTATAGAAAGATAAAGTACATTATGCTTTAACCTGTCAATGATATTTTGTTTCAACTATTTTCAACTTTGATTATTTGCTTCCTCAAGCTATTCCTTGTATTTACATCAGTCATTACTTCGTTTATAAAGATAAAACAAAGTCTTCTCTGTAAAGCAGTTTTAGATATGCTCATTTGTCGTAGGTAGAGCCTCTGCTGCCAGCAGGCGTTCATAGCCTCGACCGGGTTACCTATTACCCAGCAATGATCCTGTATCCTACTTAAAGAAACCTACAATTCTCAAAGAAGAATCCACATCCACATTTATTGCTTTGATTTTCTTTTACTCTTAAAGAACAATGTCTTGGTTTGATAGCCAATTTATAACACAGTCATTCACTTGATTTATAACTTTGTTGAACAAGCTGGCTCGTGATGAGACCCCTTGCCTTTTTATTGCAACAATATTGAGTCATTGCCCTGTTGTGGTATGCAGTATTGGCAAAGTCAACAAGTTATAATATCTGTGATTATGATAAGCTGGCTCGTGATGAGACCTCTCACTCTTTCAGATAAAGTGTATCCTTGGATTGTTCCTCTGAAAATTGTGATTTCCTCAGTAGGGAGGAAGTCATTGTTTCCTTAAGATAGCTTTGGACGACAATAGTAGAGTTTTTTTTGGAAAGAGCTGTTCTACAGAGAATCTTTATTTTGTTATTGATACCTTTCATTGCACTGATATAAAACAATTTCTCACTAAAGGTTGTTTTCATCAAATTTTATGAAGTTGAAACTAGTATCATATCTAGGCTAGAGTATTTAACTGTATCTTTCAATAATAAAGATCAATTTTCTAAAAGATTTGCTATTTATACAAGCGAAAGATCAAAATCTGGAAGAGAATTGGTATCTATTTTGTAAATGCCTAATGTAACTATTCACAACTGGTTTTTATTAAAATAAAAATCTAATCTACAAAATAGAAGAATGATCTTCTAAGGAAAATATTTCTTAAGGATCTGTTGTTAACTTGTAAAGAATCTCTTTTCCTTGTTAAATCTTGTAACATAAAAGTGGATGGACTATGACTTCTACAACCTGAAAAGGACCAAGCCACATTCGTTGCAATTTTGTATGTTTCCCTTTTTCCTCATGGGCTTTGTCCCATTTTAAAACTAGATCTTCCATCTGAAATCTTTTCTGGTCATCATGTTTGAATCAAAAGAGGATTTTACTAATGTTTGATGATGAGCGTGATTTCTTTTGGCCTGTTCTCGTTGTTCTTCTAACTTGATTATTTCCATTTTCCTCAGTTGTAAGGAGGAAGTTGGTACTTCATCAATATATTGAACTAAAGACAGAGAGGGAATTGCTAAATGAGTTGGGAGAACCACTTCTTTTCCATAAACTAAATCAAATAGAGAAGTGCCGATGGAGGATTTTTGTGTTATTCGATCTGCCCATAAAGCATATATTAAAGACTTATGCCAATTTTTATGATTTTGGTCAACTGTTCGTTTGATAATCCTGATTAGGTTTTTATTTGTAGATTCATCTAACCCATTTCCCTGTGGGTAATAATTGGCAGAATTATTAAGTTTAAAACCTCTTTTGAGTGCAAATTCAGTCATTGCATTTCTAGAAAAGTATGATGCATTATCAAACATTAAAGCGGAAGGCAACCCAAACCTAGTGATTATAAATTGATCTATGAAATCAATGATATGTTCAGCATTAGCCGTCTTGAGTGGAACTGCTTCTACTCATTTGGTAAAGTAATCTGTTGTTGTAAGAATATATCTATGCTGGTTAGAAGAGTAAGGAACAATCTCACCTATTATGTCCAATCCCCACTGATCAAAAGGTTGGTCAATGTTGACTGGCTGTAGTGGCAAGGATGGTTTCTTCTGTCTCCTGGCAGTGGTTTGGCGGACTTGACATTTCCTCATGTAATTGTGCGAGTCTTTGAATAATGTGGGCCAGTAATAGCCTGCGCATAAGATTTTATGTGCAGTAGCATCTCCAGCATAGTGTCCTCCTGCTGGCCCATCACGGAGTTCCTGCAAAACTTTTTTAGCTTCAGATTCTTCGAGACATCTAAGAAGAACAGAATCATAATTTATTTTAAAAAGAACATTGTTCAGGAGCTGATATTGTTTGGCTTTCAACCTTAGAGCTCTTTTCTTGGTATGATCGAGATGTGAAGGAGCGTATCCATTCTTTAGATAATAAATGATATCGGCATATAATGACTCATTATCGTTTAGGCTTACCTCATACACTTGTATGTCTGTCGATGGAATTTCAGATATCAGTGATGCTCCGGCCAGCATTTTGCAAAAGCCTTGACCTTTTACAATGCTTGCTAGTTTGATTTCTACATCATATTCTTGTAAGGCAGTAACCCAATTGGCTCTTTTCTCACCCACATCTTTTTGCACTAAAAGATTTCTAACTGCTGGAAACGGTACAATGATTTTGGTATGGGTTTTGAGTAGAAAGGGTCTGAAATATTGATTGCTTTGAAAACAACATAAGCTTGTTTCTCAGCATCTGAATAATTTAATTCAGGCCCCTATAGATTTGAACTGAAAAAAGCAATCGGAGCTTCCACTTTTTCTTGATTAGCTTGAGTAAGTATCGCTGCGTATGAAAAATAAAAGGCTCTGAAAAATTTGGAGTTGTTAAAGATGGAGCATTAATAATTGCTTGTTTGATTAGATTGAATGCTTCATATTCGTTTTGACCCCATTTGAAGATTGAGTTCTTTTTTATCATTGCTTGTAAAGGAGACACGATTCTT